>PVJC01010403.1:24849-34882 GCA_004026665.1 Murina feae
CCCCTGACACTCTCTCACCTTCGGGGACCCCGCCGTCCAGCCCCTGACACTCTCTCACCTTCGGGGATCCCTCTGTCCAGCCCCTGACACTCTCTCACCTTTGGGGACCCCGCCGTCCAGCCCCTGACACTCACCTTCGGGGACCCCGCCGTCCAGCCCCTGACACTCACCTTCGGGGACCCCGCCGTCCAGCCCCTGACACTCACCTTCGGGGACCCCGCCGTCCAGCCCGCGGACGTAGAGCCCGTAGTTGAAGTCGAGGCCAGGGAGGCTGCACGTCTGCTCCCGGGGCTTCCCGAGCTCAGCCTGTGGGGAGCACAGAGAGCAGAGGTGACCCGCGTCTGGGACCCTCTCTGATCATGTCCCATTTGCCCCCGGGGCAGCCTCAGGGCCCCAGGGCAGGCGCGGTGCCTGCGGTGAGTGATGAGCGGCTGCACTCGGGGTCCCACAGCTGAGACGGGGCCCCTTTCCCAGGGCCTCCCCAGGAGCCCCATCGAGGACGGGCATCGTTCCTCCCAGTGCCACGCCCCGTCACCCTTGGGTGCTGGGCTGGGCAACCACCTTCCCTCCCTGGGTCTCTGGGGAACTCAACCCTGAGCCCCGAGGGAGTTGTGGGAAAGACTTAAGCTGCATCCTCAGCCACATTGACCTCAGGCACCGTGTCTGGCCTGGGCCACCGGCCACACTGCCCCCCGAGCGCCCCGAGGCCGGGGTCCTGTCCTGCACGCTCAGAGCTCCATCGCCGCCCTCACCACCCATGGCCCCTGCCGGGTCCTGAGGCAGTTTAGTCCATCGTTTAACGTACTCGGCGTCTCTGGCGCCTCTCCTTGTCCTCGGACACTCTCCTTCCAGCTCATCTCGGTCCCCCCTCCCTGGCTCCCAGGGACCTGAGTGCATAGAGGGAGGTGATCGGGGACCGTGTGTGGCTCGTCACTCTGGAATTAACGTCTCCATGGAGCAGGCAGTCCAGGCCCTGCACCCTCCAACCCACCCGTCCCTGTAGCTTCATCTCCCAGGCCCACCCACACGCCCCTTGGTTTAGGGGGGCTAGCCCACTCCCCTCCCTGAGGCTCCGCAGGCGCCCAGCCTCCCGGAATGCCCTTTGCTCCTGGCCCAGCCACTACTGTCCTCCTTCTTCAGCTCTCTGCATCCCTGGCACTCACGGCAGCCGCTCCCTCCCTGGGCCCCGGGAACTTTCGCTGTCCGTTCTGCTCATCTGGGGTTGGAACTTGAGTGACTTGAGCTTCTATGCACAGATCTGCGGACAGGCTGCAGGCCTTTGGGTTGTAGCTTTCAATGGGTGTGTCGTGCGGTGTGGATTATATCACAGGAAGGCCATCAGCAATCACAAGGCAGTGCCCGCAAGTCACGCGCTGTGTGGTGATCAGTTTCATGTCTGTCTCCCCTGGTAGACGGTGAGCTCAGTCTTTATTTACTGATTTTAAGGTTAAATAAAAACAAGTTTTTAAATAGACGTTAATTTTTAGAGATGTTTTAGGTCCGCAGCAGCATCGAGCCGAAGGGACAGACTCCCATGTGCCCCCTGTCGGTCTTCATTTCCACCCTCCTTTCCAGGGCCCAGCGCGGTGGATGCTAGGACACAGGAGGCGGAAGGAATGAGTGAGTGAGAGGCCAGCGTGGAGGCTGTCGGTTCTGTTCCACACAGAACCTGCTATGTTTCTCCCTCTTCCTTCCCCCCGAACCCCGGCCCTGACCTTCCTGGAGCGCGCTGGGGTCCGGCATTCCTGGCAGTGCCAGGTGCCCGGTGCTCGGGCCTCTGCGAGCTGGTTTGTTTGAATTCCTCCCACGCAACTCCCTCTGAGCTGCAGGCGAAGCTCTGGCTTCTCATTTGTTTATGAAAATGATCTGGCCTCTCTGATGACTGCCGGGAAGTTAATTAAAATGTGACTTCTCTGGGCGAGGCCCCCTCTGGGCAGGTGCAGGTGGGCAGACGTCCAGCTGGCAGACGATCCACAGGCAGACTCGGGAGCTGGCTGCCACTCCGGGCGGGCAGAGGGGTGGGGAAGAGGCAGGCGCCTCACTCTCCATCCTCTTTTTCTGGGAACCAACAGCTGCCGATGCGCATTGAAGCCATAGGCTGCAAAGATCACCCCCCTGGGAGGCTCACTCATCTTTTACTCCACAAACATTTATTGTCTTCCTGCTCCGCGCCAAGCCTGGTGCCCAGAGTTTGCAGGTAAACAACAAAGATGCACCCCTGCCCTCATGCGATGCATCTTCTTGCGAAGAGGGCAACTGAACAGATTGCCTCTAGCTCTAAAAATCTGTAAGCCCTAAAGTGAGAACAAGATATTTGCAATACATGGACCTGACGAAAGACTCGTACCCATCATATATAAAGAGCTGCTACAAATCAATAAGAAAAAGGCAGCAGATCCTGTAGAAAAATGAGCAAAAGACTTAATAGGCACGTCATTAACAGGACGTCCAAGCAGCCGAGAACCACAGGTGAAGGTGCTCAGCCTCAGTGCTGTCGGGGAGGGTGTGGAGCCGCTGGAGTGCTCGCGCCCTCGGTGGGCGTGTGAACTGGTGCGGCCACCGTGGGCAACTGGAGCCGTGTCTACTAAAGCTAAACGTGTGACAAGCTGACACCCTCCTGGCTCCCAACAGCAACGAGCGCCCTTGTCTGCGAATGCGCGCAGCACCACGCTGTGTGACAGCCACGTCCCTGTGTGCAGCGCCTTCCTGGGGGGAGGGGAGGGAACCGTGGCGACATATTTACCCCACTGAGCGCCCGACAGCAGTGGCTCCCTGTTGGGGGTGATTTTGCCCTCCCTCCCCCAGGACATGGAGTCATGTCCAGAGACATTTGGGGTTGGGAGGGACCATTCCTCTCCATCTGGGGTGGGGCCGGGGCGGCTGCTAAACACCGCACGAGGCAGCCCCACCCCAGTGAGTGCTCTGGCCCATTAGGGTCGCGGCTGAGCAACTCGGGCCACCAAGCAGAGTGAGGGCACGGCTATACTAAGGTGACCAGACGTCCTGCTTTTGGCGGGACAGTCCCGATTTTTAACAGTTTGTCCCGTGTCCCACGGCGTTTAAAAAAAGTCCTGATTACTCTTTGTAATATTTTAAGTAATAATAAAAAAAAAAAAGAGAGAGAAAAGAAAGAAAAAAAAGAACACCCCCCCCCCCCCCCCCCCGTCAATGTACGGTGTACTGCTTTAAATCTGGTCACCTTAAATACCCAACCCCCGGGGCCCTCACACACCGTGTGCAGCGAGAAGCCCGCCCGCAGCATGGCTCTCTGGTGAGGGGTTCGGAGCCTGGGTCCCCTTGGGGCGGAGACAGTGACTGAAGCCGCTCCAGGAGGCTCCGGGGCCCTGTCCTGTGGCTTCCCGACCCCAGGTGGGCGCCCTTCGCACCCGTTCGCCCGGGACTGCAATTGCACGTCCGAAGGGCAATGGCCATACGGGAGGCCCACCTTCAGACAAGGGCTGCTACACACACTGACAGAAACGACTCGGCTCCCAAAGGGTCTGCGTTCTGAGCCTGGGAGGGTGGGGCCCGCCCGGGAGCCCCTGAGGATGGAAGGGTTTCATCTCCGCCCCCCTGACCTTTCCAGACTGGGGTGTCGCCGTGTAGACAGATGCCCCAAGAAGTTGGCGAGAAGCAGGCTGAGCCCCTGGCGAGGTCTGCTCCTTGGTGGGCGGGCGGGGGGTTAAGGAGATGGCTGTCGCTTCAGAAACATCGTGGGGTTCGACTCGGCTCAGACTCCACAGCTCAGTGCTCCCCCCATCGTAGCCCCTCACACCAGCTCTCAGAGGGAGCACGCTGTCCCCCAGGACGGATGGGGACATTGAGGCTCAGAGAAGTCGCAGACCAATGCACTTAAACTTCGCTTCTCCTGCTCGTGGCTGAGTCTCAGACGCCTCAGGCAAGCCCTCCAGGTCTTCTGAGAGGCACACCTCGCAATACACAGAGGGGCTGTGAGATATGGGGGCTACTCAGACAGGGCCCACCGGCCCGGCCCTTGACGTTGGGGTGTGAGCCTCAAGAGCTGAATGTGGAGAGAAGTCCCGGCTTGGGGTCCGACCGCCCGCCCTCCTCCGAGGCTTCCACACTGTGCCTGCCTCCGTGCTCCCTGTCATCGTGGCTTGGCTGGGATGCAGCTCTGGGTGACAGCTGTCCCCATCAGCAGACAGCTTCATTAAACCTCATTAAGATGTCATCCCTCCGCCTGCGTTCCCAGCTCTCAGCTCTAATTAAAACCATCTCTGCCTGTGTCCCAGAGGGCCTGGGATTCTCTGGGCTCCTTCTGCACGGAAGCGGCCTCCTATCCCGGAAGGACCAGGCCTGGACACCCGAGCTGGCAACCGGGCCCCAGCCCGGAAGTCCCCTCGGAGCAGCTGGTGGCCAGCGTGACCAGCGACCAGCGTGGGGAACTCGGGGGCTGCCTCGTCCGCGGTCACCCACGGCTCCGGAAGGCGGGCCCCTGGCCTGGAGCCTCGCCAAAGCCCATTTTCCTGGGACAACTTCAAAGCAAGTGACCAGGCCTTGCGACTCGAGGCTAATTCTCTTCCACTCGCTATGATGTGAGAAACTGTTAACCAGGCCCCGGGAGGGAGCCACCGGAGAGGCAGGAATGGACGACACAGGCGGCTCTGTTCCTGGGGTCCCTGCTGGACAGACAGGCCGGGGCCCCTCCAAAGCCGGGGCTTTCTGTCGGGGCTCCAGGCCTGCATTCTGGACCCGCCTGGGAACCACACTTCCTGGCAGCTCGTCACCCCTCCCCTCCCCCCGCCCAGCGTCTAAAGTAAGGTGACCAGATTTTTTTAACATTGGTAAAGCGGGTCACCATTGACGGGTGGGGGGGTGAGGTGAGGGGGTAGGGGGGGGGGGGGGGGGGGGGTGGGGGGAGGTTCTTTTTATTATTATTATTACTTAAAATATTACAAAGAGTAGTACATATGTCTCTTTCCAAAAATCAGAACTTTTTTAAAATGCTGCGGGACGCGGGACAAATTGTTAAACATCGGGAGTGTCCCGCCAAAAGCGGGGCGCCTGGTCACCTTAGTCTAAAGGAAACAAGTGCTTGTTCCACGCTGAGAAGCCGCTGTCCCCCGCATCCCGGTGAAGGTGGGCAGGGAGGCGGCCGTTATTAAGTATCTGTGTGCCCCCCGCATGCGTGCGCACACACTCCTGGTGCGCGAGGAGAGTAGTTCATTATTGCACAGCAACGTAAGGCCCTCGACTGAAAAGCACAATATAAATGCAAATTGCGGCCATGATTAGCATCGAGGGTATTTATTTATCTCCATAATGAGCGCCGCTGGTAAACAACCCTGCGCGACAAGGTGTGGACGCTTCAGAGGGCGCCCCGCTCAGGAGCCGGGCCCTGAGCGTGAGCACTGAGTGGCGGGGACGGAGAGAAGAACACACCCACATGCGATCCGATCAAACAAGGTCAAGTGAAAACAGCCCGGCAGGGTTTAGAGTTCACGAGGCTATGGTGGCGGGCGCGGTGCCCACGTGAGAAAGTGCATTGAAACAATACTGGCAGGAAACACGCAAGCAAGCCATCGCTGAGGCCGTGAGGTTCGACAGCAGCCTCCAGGGGGCGGGTTTTACTGGATTTTAAAAAGGCAAAAGGCAGAGTTAGGTCGTAGTTTCTGTGCCATATACGCCCACCAAGGGTCAGAGTTCAGGTTCTCCTTCCCTGTGGGTATAACTGCTGTGGATTTATAACACGGCTGAGGTTGCTGCTGAGGGGATAGGGAGAGGGTGAATCCAGGCCAAGTGGGAGGATAGGGGAGCCAGCATATTAATGTCACACAGGACTGAGTTCCAGCTCTGCCACTTCCCAGGTGACCTTGGGCAAGACACTTAATTTTTAAAAAAATATTTCCATTGACTTCAGAGAGGAAGGAAGAGGGAGAGAGAAGCATCAATGAGGAGAGAGAATCATTGATCGGCTGCCTCCTGCACGCCCCTCACTGGGGATCGAGCCCACAACCCGGGCCTGTGCCCTGACCGGGAACTGAACCGTGACCTCCTGGTTCCTAGGTCGACGACGTCACACCCGCCTGGCAAGTCATTTCACTTGTCTCGCCCGTTTCATTTCGAGGCCGGACGACTCCGCAGGCCACATGGAGCAGTAGTGGCGTCTGGCCCAGGGTGCGTGTCCCTCGGTAAACGGGTTGCTGCTATTGCGTTGTTGGTGTGGCCTGGGCAGCCCTGCCACTCAGGCCGAGGGGGGCTGGCGTGGGGACAGCTCTCGGGCCCCACCGCGCCTGCCTGGCCCTCCACCGGGCCTCCCCGGGCCTCGAGCACTGGCCTGGGCGGCTCCTCTGTCCCCAGCAGCCGCTCCCTCGCTGCTGCCTGCGGGACTGCGGCTGATGTATGGCCTCGCCGCGGGAGGCGGTCACGGTGACGGCCCGCGTTCCCTCCCCGCCCCTCCCCCTCGACAGCTTGAAGCCAGGTCCTTCATTTGCATTTACATGATCTCGCTGTGCAGCTTATGAGATCGAGAGATTTATTTGCTACTTAGCTTGATGTTTGATTACACTCGGAGAAGGCGGCGGCCCCGAGCGCGGACGCATCACTCTGAGCCCGGGTCTCTGGGGGCCCGTAACTCAGCAGCGGGTTTAGGGGGATGAGGGGGACGCGCTGCGTTTTTGAAAGACGTTTTGAACAAGGCAAACGTGAGAGGTTGGAGGAAACAGCCACCAAGATTTGGGTGAAAACAAAGCAAAATCGATAAACACCAGCCAGGCATCATCTCCGACTGTGAGCAGCCCGGCCCCTCGGAGGAAACCCACTGTCCGGGAAACGCTTTCCCAGACACTCCAGGGCCAAACCACAAGCCCCTAAGGAGGGGGTTCCTCCCACACAGGGAGGAGGTGAGGCTCGAACCCCCAATTACCAGCATGGCTCTCTGGACGACGCTGGGTCTCCAGGTCTAGCTGAGTGGACCGAGTTGCCCTGCACCCCAAGTTCCTGAGTGATGAAATGCGAAAGCAGCCCTCCTCTTAGGTCACGGCTGAGACAGTAGAGGAGGAGACTGTGGGAGCGGTGAAGGGGTGCAGGGAGTGGGGGGTCGGGGGCCCCAGGCTGGGACTGCATGTTTGAGGCCAGGCCCCCTCCCATCTCCTCGCTCTGTGGCGGCAGTTGGTGCAGGTGTGCCTGTTGGAGGCACCTGGCGTCTCCTGACCTTTTGTGTCAAGGGAAACCCAAAGGGCCGGGGCACCTGACGGGCCACACGCCCCGGGGACACCGGAGGGCGGAGATGTCCCCTCTGAGCACCATGGACGGCCAGGAGAGGCTCCTGGGGGAGAAGTCCTAACCCGACCGGCCAGCGAGCCTAGGATACTGTCTTATAACACATCAGCGTGCGGCCTATGGCTTTAAGGAAAAAAGAACCCCTCGGTCAGGCCCTCTCGGAGGGCCTCCCAGCTGCCCTCGGTGTGGGCAGACGGGTGTGAATCCAGTCTTCCCCTCCTCCCTGTGTGACCTCCGAGGCTCAGCTCCTCGCTGTGTGAAACGGACAGCCATCCCCGCATCCCCACTCGGGATGAAAAGACAAGGCTTCGAGGAGACGCGAGGCTAGGCGCCGGGGCTGGGGCGGCTCTTCCTTCCCCTTCCTCTCTGGGGCCGCTCATGCGGGGAGAGGGAGGAACTCCTTCGAGCCCACCCTGGTGTGGGGTCCGGCTGCAAAGGAGGAACTTTCTGGACCGCAGGGAGATAAACAGAACCCCAGCGGGGTCTCCTCTACCGCGTGGGGCCGACCGGGGAGAAGGGAGCGGCGTGTCCGCTTGGTCCTCCGGTCAGTTCCGCTGCCCGGGGCCAACGCCAGTGGCCACAGAGGCAGCAGGGGAGAGGCCAGAAGCATAAAATGAAACCAGAAGGAAGGGGCGGAGGCAGGAGGAGAAGCACAGGATGATGTGTGTACGTCTCAGAACCTAACGCCGACATCAGAGGCGAGCGGAGCGTTTCAAGTGCTGACAGCCGCGGGCCCGGGCTGCTGGGCCCTCTCTGTTTGTTTCCGTCTTCTTCGTCGGTTCATTGAAAACCGGCGCATGTGATCGGGAAGGAAAACGTTCGGTGCTTTTCCCCCTGATAAACCCTTGTTCCTTCTGAGAACAGATGAAAACGCCAGCTCCAGCGACGCCCGTTTTGATGTATATTTCATAACATCTCATTGATTGTAAGTTTTATTTCCGTGTCAATAAAAACCCGCCATTGTAATGAATGAGGAGGAGTTTAACACAAAATGGCAGCTGACCTGTTAGCATGCAGGGGAGCGGAGCTGGGACGCGGCTGCTCTGGGAAGCCTGCTAATAAGGACGCTATTGATTTCGGCACGGAGCTGGGCGGCGGGCGGCGGCGTCTCTGCGGCCTGCGGGGTTGTTCCGGTTGTTTCCGTGCTGCTGCCTTACAGGGAAGGGTGTGGGGGCCTGTGCTTGGTACCCCGGAGCAGACGAGACGCTGATCACCTGGTCTCGGCTGGAGGCGTGTAGGAGGCGAGTTTGAGGATTTGGGGATGGAGCCCGCAACCCAGGCCTGTGCCCTGACCGGGAGTTGAGCCGTGACCTCCTGGTTCCTAGGTCAATGCTCAACCACGGAGCCACGCCACCCCGAGTGCCAGGGCGGTCTGAGGGCCCGCAAGCAGACAGACCCTACGTGGCTGAAAGTCCGCTTCCTCGGGCTGTGTTGGAAAGCAGCTGGATGTGTGATGATTAGAGTTTGGTCTGGTGGACTTTGGAGCTTACGGGTCTCAGCCAGATCCAGCCGGCTCACCAGGGCCTCCCCAGCACTGCACACCCGCTGGGCCCGTGGCTGGGAGGAGGGAACTCGCGAGGAGAGGGAGGGTCTCAGCGCCCTGAGACAGTCCGGCAGGAGGCAGCCGGGTGATGCGCGGGGGGAGGAGGGCTGGGATATAAATGATGCAGTCGGGCCGCCCGACTCCGGTGCAGATTTCAAACAGGCGGCGTAATTGCTACACGTGAGATCTGTTTGTACTGAGCTTTTAGCGGGGAAATTACGAAGCTCTGCGCTGCTCCTACAATTAATCACGGGAGGCTTCGGCACAAGCGTGCCTGTTACCGCCGCAGGCCCGGCGACGGGCTCGAGCCGGCTTCGGAGGCCGCGGGTTTTATGGAAGGGTTCCTCTCCCCTGCACCCCATCAGGAATGCGCGCACCCTCGGCGGCTGGTGCGGACCAGCCGGTAATTACCAAACTGGAAACGGACAGCGTCTCCTAATGAATGACAGGCTGCCGCTCGGAAATCTAATTTGGTCTAATTAAGCAGCCTTTTGTGAGGATTTGTCTTCAGATGAAGAGGGAGCCGAGGAGATCTAAATGCAAATGAACGCCTGGTTTCGGTGTGAAGGGGAGGCTGAGGCGGGTGTCTTCGGGCCCAGCCCTCTCTTTATTCCATGAGGAGTCTCTCCTTGTCACCTCAAGCCGGCACCCCGCCGCCCCAGGCCCCACCCGCCTCGGACGAGTCCCGCCTTTTGGTCCCTGGCTGCTCTGACCTTTGCAGATGGGACCCTGCGGGTCTGCACAGCTGCCGGGAGCTCTGGCTTACCCGGGAGCACGGTTCATTTCGCCCAAAGTAGTAAAAGCCGCTGGGGCCTTGCTTATTGAAGGGACCGACTCGAGCTCTCTGAGGAGCACTCCGATGTATGGAGAGGGAAGGGCACCCCAATGCTATCGGCGCTGATAGCGGTTGGGGGGGCCACCCTGCCCCTGGACCTGTGTGGTACACCAGGTGCCCACCTGAGGTCCCCGGGGTGCTGTCTGTCTTTTTGTATTTTGTGTGCTTTTTTAAAAATATGTTTTATTGAGGAAGGGAGAGGGTGGGGGAGAGAGAGAAAGAGAGAAGCATCAATGATGAGAGATAAACACCGATCAGCTGTCTCTCCACACCCCCTACTGGGGATCGGACTGGAAATCTGAGCATGGGCCCTGACCGGGAGTTGAACCCTGACCTCCTGGTGCATAGGTCGACACTCAACCCCTAAGCCATTCTGTTATAAGCTGAATGTTTGCGTCTCCCCAACATCAGGA
>PVJC01010404.1:0-43757 GCA_004026665.1 Murina feae
AACCTCCTGCTATCTCCTCCTCCCGACAGGCCCAGCCCTGATCTGCCGATGGGGGCTGGGCTGGCTGGACCCCATGTATGCATGAATTCGTGCACTGGGCCTCTAGTACTTTAGTAAAAGCATCTAACTGCCAGCATTAATCTAGTACTTGATACAGAGCTGTAAATGAGCTGTCCTCTTTTTTTAAAATATATTTTTATTAATTTCAAAGAGGAAGGGAGAGGGAGAGATAGAAACATCAATAATGAGAGAGGATAATTGATCAGCTGCCTCCTGCACGCCCCACACTGGGGATCAAGCCTGCAACCCAGGCATGTGCCCTTGACCAGGAGTCGAACCTGGGACCTTTTAGTCCACAGGCGGATGCTCTACCCACTAAGCCAAGCCAGCTAGAGCATGAGCTGTCCTCTTCAAAGAGTCTATTGCATGAAAAAAATAATTTTCTAAATTGCTAAATTCTCATTTGGTCTTCTAATATGTCAAGCTCTTAATTATTACAAGAAGTAGCAGTGGCCAGTAGGTTATTCTTTAAATGAGACTTCTTTGTAGTGAGAGGTAAGGGGTCTAAAACTCTTGGTAACGTGAAGGTGAATTCACTTTGTTTGTATAAACATATCTCAAATGGCATCGTACAATTAACTTAGGTACTGTTATCTAATATCCACTTATGTGCATGAGTTTTAAGGGCATTTATATTTCAACTTTTTATAATGGCAAAGAAGTAGGATCTCCTGGATGTGTTTCATGAATTGGATAAGAAGATAACAATATGGATTTGTTACAGTTTGTACATGTTATGTTATTTTATTATTTTCTGTGAAGAATCTAGTTCATTTCATAGAAGACTTCTTGAGACACATTAATCATTGACTTCCAATAATTTTCAAAGCTCTTAATAAGTTTAAAAGATGGAGTGACAACCCCCTTCCTCCCATTCCATTATTCTCAGCTTGGTATTAAGAAGAGATTATTTGTCAGAATTCATCAACATTTTAAAGAAGAAATTAAACCACTTAGGGAAATAAGTTATTTAAATATTTTTTGTAAGATTATTAAGAAAGGCAGTATTTTTTGTTACTACAATTTATTTATTTATTATTTATTTATTTAAAATATATATTATTGATTTTTTTTTTTTACAGAGAGAAAGGGAGAGGGATAGAGAGTTAGAAACATTGATGAGAGAGAAACATCGATCAGCTGCCTCCTGTACACCTCCTGCTGAGAATGTGCCCGCAACCAAGGTACATGCCCTTGACCTGAATCGAACCTGGGATCTTTCAGTCCTCAGGCTGACACTTTATCCACAGTTAGGGCTGTTACTCCAATTTAAATGGAATAGGTATGGTAGAAATTATAATGGACACTTTACTGTGAAAAACTGAACTGTTACCACACTTATTAGGCAGTCACAGGGGTGGCTTTCATAGCAGATGTACTAATTGAAAGAAAAAAGGATGAATATGTGATACAGACTGGGTGAAGATAATATGGAAGTTTTAATAAATGTATGTACTCCATTGTTCTCTCCACCCAAAGAAGACTCGTATTTAATTCTTTTTCCAAATGCACATTCTGTTTGCAGAAATCTACATCTGCTACTAGCTTTGAACATTGCCTGAAACGTATGTGCAGCTTGGCAGAAAATCTGATATGAAGAGAAAAGTACAGGATCATTTGTCTTGTTAAATAATGGAGCAGAGCCTTCACAGTTCCTAGCCTCCCCGTGCTCACTGGTGTCCCATGGTGCTGCTGGGAAAGAGGCTTGTGATTATTTTCTGCATGGGTTAGCCCTCATGCTAGAACAGATAGGAGATTCTGATGTATTTCACTTCCCTCCTCTGTTTGTTGAAATCATTGATTTATTTCAGAGTTGTGGAGTTTTGTTTGTTTGTTTGCTTTTAAAGCCGTCTCTTGATTGGGCTTAATTTGTTTCTTTGCTACAAAGAGGGTGTTCCCTTACTTGCTGTGTTTGTACAGGTCCTCTGTGATCTGAGCTAGTTCTTAGTTATAAAGCAATCTTGGCATAAGTTTCAAATGGTAACATAGAATGAAATATTTTAGGAGTTTGGTTACATATTTGCTGTAATTATCAACTTCGACATTTAAAAATCTTTGAAGATAGTTTCATCATTTAAAATCTTACTGGAGTGCTAAATTATTGGTTAACTTAGTGGTAGTATCAAACAGGTACATGCTGTGGTTTCTGAAAACCTTTAGAAATTGTGGATTTCTGTTGTATTTCTTAATTATGTGTTATTTATTTAGAAGTAATTTATACTTTGCCAGTAAGAAGAGATAAATTTTTGTAAATGGGCGGTTGCCTGAGCTTTGAAGTCAGATTCTGAAGTAAAATTGAGTCCTACCACTTTACAAGCAGTGGGAAACAGCTTTCTGAAAGGATTTCAATAATCGTGATTAGCTCGTTAGAGTTATTGTGAGGAATAAAGTCAGATAACATATGTAGATCACTTAGGAAGAAGTCTGACATAGTAAGTGCTCACTAAGTGCTATTTTCTTTCTTAGTGCTTGGCTCTACCCTTTCCCTTTAGGCTATACTCTCTCTATATATTTCAAATATAATTTTATAACATTTTAAAATAATTTGGATTTGATACAGTATTAAGTCATTAAGGCAATAGATCCATTTAATTTTTAAAATTTAGATTAGGTTACTTTATCCTTTAAGAGAGTTCCTTAAAGAGGTATCTGTCAAACATTTTCTTCCTCTTGATCTGAAAGAGTTCGAGTTTTAGAGTATGCTGCAGCTATACCAGTAACTGTCTACTTTCTGCTCATCTCTAGCCTGGCCAGCTATGGGCTGTTCTTTGTTCCTGTTTTTCAGAGAGAAATTGTGTTTCATGAGGGCTCCCTTAAGATAATAAAATATAAAAGATAATTTTAAAAATGAGAGTGAGGAATTGAAGGTGAAAAGAATGCTAGCTAATTACTCAACTCCTACTGAAAAGCTTCTAATCCATTGTCCTCCCCAGTGATCTTCAGAAGAATCTCAAATGCCTGGTGATTGGCAGAGTAACTCTGTAGCATTTAAATAAATATAGGGCAACATATTATTTTCAGTGTTTTCATATTTGGGGATAAAACCAGAGAAAGCCCAACAAATGTGGTGGATTTTTCAAAAATATATTATTGATTTTAGAGTGGAAGGGAGGAGGAGGGAGAGATAGAAACATCAGTGATGAGAGAGAATTAATCAATCAGCTGCCTCCTGCAAGCTCCTTACTGAGATCAAGCCTGCAACCCAGGCATGTGCCCTGACTAGGAATCAAAGCTTCACCTCCTGGTTCATAAGTTGACGCTCAACCACTGAGTCTGGCTGTCATGGATTTTTGAAAGGAATAGTTAGTTACTGGGCAGCCTGCCTCTGTTAAGACAATTTTAGCTCTCAGCAATTTAAAATTGATGGTTTTGCAAAGGATATCTGGAAAAAGTGAATATGAGTATATTGATGCTAGACTTTGGGAAATTATTTAGTTTTGTAAACCAGGCTCTTCTTTGCTTCGGAGAGACTTAAACAAATTAAGACAATTGTATAGGTTGGAGAGATTTATAAAATTTCGGCTCATTTTTACAATCCTTCAAAGTTTTGTCGCACCACCTCAGTTACATCTAAGTGTAGCTTTTGTAGAAAGTTGAATTGGCTCAGTAGCAACTACTAATTTGTCTTTGGATTTCATTTGCTGTGTACTACTTTGATAGAGTGGTAGCTTTTTAAACTACGAATGTTTTAAAAGTTCTTTTCCAAACTTTTCACTATGCAATTCTGAGCCCTTCTGTTGAATATTGTCATAAACTCTAAAATAGTCCCCCCTGCAAAACAGTTTTCCCCTGGCTGTTCATCTTTGAGAAATTCCCCAAGATTATTTAGTCATTAACTCAGAAGTGAGTGTCATTGGTTGAAATGGCTGCTTGGGTTTCTGTTAAATAAGAGAACTTCAGAACGAAAATGAAAGCCCGTCTAACCTGGACCAGCTCTACAAAATTGCCTCTAAGTGCTTGTTTCTTACTTCATTGACCTGCTTTAACTCAGTAGTGCAGAGTTGAGGCACTTTATGTCAAGGGGCCCCATTTTTCCTTTTCCTCTTGTTTCTTTGAAGAGATTCTCTTTGTTCTTAGCTGTGAGGCACTCCCTAGATAGGAGTGAACTTTCTCTCTGCCTAGTCACATCTATTATATCCTTCATTAAATAAAACTCCAGCCCAGGAACACGAGGCTGGCTGGGCATGAGAAGGCAAAAGCTCCAGATCCCTCTTGCCAGAGCCTGTGGGCTGACATAGCATTGTCACCGTCACTTCCAGATAGTATGAGCCTGTGCGCAGGGCCTGGTAAATTAGTGCTATTGCTCAGGTGGGTTTCTTGTTGGTGTACCTCCCCACCCTTCATATAACTCCTGAGAGAGACTAGCATAGTCACACCAGCAATGGCATTTGTCCCGGAGATCAGAATCTGGAATGACTGTTTCTATTTTTTTGTAAAATTTACATATCAGGGTTTTTTTCTTTGTCTCTTCTGTAGGCCGGGGGGTAAGTAGGTGTGCGGCTGAGACCATTAATGGAGCTGCTGGAAGCACGCTGTTGAGACAGCTTAGTGTAGTGGTCGCCAACTTTTCAGACCTCACCGACCACCAGTGGCCCACGGACTATCAGTTGGTGACCACTTCTTTAGTGGACAGTCTGCTCTACATGTCTTATCTCTACTTAGGTTTACCAGGATGCTTTTGCAGGTTTTTGGTTTTATACTTTCGAAAACTTGGGTTAGAGGAGGAGAAAAAACTGTGGATTAAGGAGGACAAGAACTACATATCAGAAGGACTCAGACCTAAAAGTCTGCAGAGATAAAGCAGTTCACTTGGCTGTTTGTGAGTTGTTTCTTGTTCCTTGTTTCTTGTATATACATGGGAAAAAATATCACCTTTCAAGAATTTTGTTGAATCAAAATGACCTTTTCAAACCATACAATTATTGGAGCTTTATGTGAATAATCCTGGAAAGGACTGGCCCTCAGTGCTCCCCTACTTTACTTTGGAGCTCAAGCACCCCATCCTTATCTTGTCACAGATCACTTGTAATCCTTGTTTTTTTCGTGTGAGGTTTCCAAGAGGCCAGTGTATCTTTTTTTAATTATTTATTTATTTTATTTTTTTAGGTTGTGTGTTTTGTTTGATTTTTAAAATTGAGGTGTTAATTCCAAACCAAGATAGAGAATGTCTGGAAATTTCACAGAGAATAGGCCCAGCACATATTTTTTTGTGTGTGTACTAGTGAAATTCCATTGCATTGTAGATTTTCAAAAGCATTTTTGTCAACTCACCTCTTATTGATCTTAACTGTTAAATTTTTATATTCATCTATAATATTTAGGACACCTGGAAATTTTAATGACCTTTAAAACAAGTTTTTATTAAAGTCTTGCAAAATCTGTGTCATGGTTTTCTGAGCTGTAGAAGCAAAAAGTGGAAGCCTTCCTCTGTTCCCAGTAATATCTCTCCATTTCTGTATTCTGATTCTCAAGAAATAAATACAATGGAGGATGGTAGATAACTCCATAGCATGGCAGGCCTCATCCCTTAGTCTCTTCTCTTGCTGAGAGATACACTTCATTTTCATTCTTTTCCTTATCCAGAGGGCTGTAAGGTAGGTAAGACTTTGGATGAAGAAGGAATTTGGAGGTTTGCTACTAATCATAGAGTTCTTTACTGCCTGCATCCTGACAATGCTATTGTAAAATCTATTGTATTTAGTCTACAGAAGGGGAGACTTAGTAAGATTTTACAGAATATCTTTCAGAGAAATGCATTGCTTTTTAAAGTATTAATGTATGCTGTCTCAAGGCCTGCTTTAGTTCATAGAAAAATCATTACTTAATAGTTAGCATATCTGATGAACAGTGTGGAGTCATAGCATTTTGCCTGGGATGAGCTCAGATCTTTCTGGAGATGGGAAAACTAAGCATCAGAGAAGGCTCATTAACTGTACAGCAAGATTCCCCACGGGAGAAATCTCAGAGCTGGCATGAAAACCTCGATCTCTAGATTCGAGTCTTTTCTACTATTGCCAGTTAGTAGAATCTAACTTCGGTCTGTGTTATAGCTAAATGGTACACTAAAATGTGCTTTGGAAGTATGGATTGTTTAAAAATTATCCATGTTTGTACTCTCAATTGCTAGGTAATCTCTCCCCTTCTCTTCTTCCCTATCCCTTTAAAATAAACAGTAATTTGTCTGGTCCTCCCTTTACTTGTGATATTGAAACTTTTTATTTGTAAGTTAAATTGGATTAAATTTATTGGCCAAATCTGATTTTACTTTATTTAAAAAAAATTATGGAATTTTAAAGCAGTAAGAGACCATAGCAGTGGTTTTGTCCTAAATTTATGTGGCTGATATGAATCTGTTAAACTAGCTAGGAAAAGGGTCTCATGTGCTAAAGAGACAAAAATTTAAGATGAAAAATAATTGATATAATATTATTAATTTTACCCCTCTTCTTGAGACCATCATATTGTGTATAAAAGGAAAAATTGAAAAAACAACAATGTAATTCTTTTTAAAAACATTTTTATTAATTTCAGAGAGGAAGGGAGAAGGAGAGATAGAAACATCAGTGGTGAGAGAGAATCATTGATTGGCTGCCTCCTGCATGCCCCATTGGGGATCAAGCCCTCAACCCAGGCATGTGCCCTTGACTGGAATCAAACCTGGGACCCTTCAGTCCCTAGGCCAACACTCTATCCACTGAGCCAAACCGGCTAGGGCATCAGTGTAATTCTTTTTTTTTTTTTTCCTTGAGTAGTTGATGACTTGGCTGATGAGTTGCCTATTTTTTATTCAGGAAATATAGAACCTCCCTTGGAATAAGCAGATTTATAATTTCTTTGCCTAGTAACAAGTGTTGAAAAATAAGACCGTATCCATCCAAGGAAGGTTCTTTTACACTTTATGATCCTGAATTTTGTTTGCTTTGTGAAATTGTACTGCTACAACCAAGGAAATGATAGACCTATAACCTTACTTTTGTTGAAACCTGATTGTGCTTTAAAAATGAAATGGTTAGATTTGAATTAAGAAATATTTTTATTCAACATAGTAATGCTTTCATTATACAGAAAGAGCTTAGATGTTATATTGACTATAAAATTTTCTACTGTATCACATTTTTGCTATTCATTGTTGGGTTATATTGCTCTTCTAATATTTTATTTACTGTCAGTTTGCACCTATTTTTCTAGTAATGCTGCTTTATTATATACATTGTAGTTATTAATCTGACAAAAGCAGAAGTCATCCAGTCTTTTTATTTCATACATGGAGATTAAAATAAAGCTCTAGTCTAATAAAAATATTATCTATTACTTAACACAAAGCAGCACAGAAATAAGAAAAAGGAATTCTTTTTTAAATTTAGCATATGCAGCAGGGGGCACCAGATGAAGGCAAAAATGAATTCTTATATTTTAAGCTGGCTACAGCTTGTATCCTGTTCATATTTAAATAATGTGGTAGTTGTTTCCCCATTAGTTTTCTTAATGGTTTTAACTTCTCGGTTCTCAAAGCTGTGTTGAAGAAGACATTGATAACAATTCTCACTTACTGATTCCAATGAAATTTCTTAAAGCCAGTTTAGTAATTACACAAATTTTTTTCTTAAGCATATACTATTTTTAAGGTTTTCAAAGGGGGAGTGGAAACTACATTTAATAAATAATCTCTTGTTTAGCACAGGTATTATTGTGTTTTTAATACCTTTTCTACAAAATCTTTTTTCACTGATTAAAAAAGGAAAGTCCCAGTGATTTGAAATGATTCAAAAGCTTATTTTTTTCTTTGTATGTGTGCTGAATGAATTTTAAGTCTGGATACCTGTTCCCTTTAGCTAATAAATAGTTGTACAGAAATTATATTGTTGGCATCATTCAATAATTTCTCTCTTATCCCCCTCCTCCCATTGTTTAGTCCAGTATCAGATGGAGATGATGCGGAGCCTTCGCCATGTCAACATTGACCATCTTCATGTGGGCTGGTACCAGTCCACGTACTATGGCTCGTTCGTCACCAGGGCGCTCTTGGATTCCCAGTTCAGCTACCAGCATGCCATTGAAGAGTCTGTTGTTCTCATTTACGGTTTGTAGGAGTTTCCTTTATTATTCTTTTCTTCCCTTAATATTATTACTGCTACTATTTTTGCTTTCTGTCTTTTTGCCTCTAAGAGCAGCCTGGCAGGCCTTCTCAAGTAAATACCAACCCTGTTCCTGCAGCAGCCTCAGCAGCAGCTAAGTCTAGACAGGGTTTCCTTCTTTCTGTTTATTTTTCTTGCTATCAGAGCCCTGATGTGTACATTTTGGAATGCTGGAGTAGCTGCTTCATTTTTATTCCTCCATCTCCCCTCCCTCATTTGAAGGGGCTGGTGGAACTAGACCAGATGTCTAACAAACCCCGATTGCTGGAGTGTCTGGCTCTGTACGTGACTGACCAATCATAACACAGCGTGCCAAGTTTTTTTTATGCCTCTGACAGCAGCGTACAAAACCTGGACTGTTTCTTAGCACAAAGATTTTTTTCTTTTCGGCCTATTTAATGGTGTTTCCTCAAGCTCTCCAGACCAGATGTTCTGTGCTGTATCAGAACTGTAGGCAATTTAACAGCTTTATAGCCTTCCCCCTCCCCAAACACTCACAGTTTGCCATATCTGGCAGACTTGCATATAGTTTCCAGCTGAGAAGTAAATGTAACGTCCTGAGTATCTGTCAGAAAAAATACTAATGAATACGATCAATCTTATGAGCTGCCCCAAAATTGTTTCAGTATGTTAACAATTGGATTACAGTAAAGAACAAGTTGTTAAAGTGTACTTATATTGGCTGGAAACATTGCATCATCAGACCTTGATGAATTTTCCACTTGCTTCAATCTATTTTGGTTTTCGTTTTATCACCTATTGCTAAAAGTTTCACTGTGTTAAGTTTCAGACAACATGAATGTTAACACAGGTTTTAGGCGACTATTGGCATGCCAGAGCCGTTCTCATGCGGCAGTGCTAAGCTCCCTCACTCATGGGCTGGTTAAGCCATTAGTTTTGACATAATGAATTTCTCTAAACCTAAAAAGACACTTTTGTCATAGCACTTTGACTTTAGTGATTTTTAAAAAAAAATCTGCTTTAACCAAGAAATTTAAAGAATGCATATTAATATGGATAAATTTTGTTTGCAGGGCTATATCATTAAATTAGTTGACCAAAGAACCACACAAATGCATGCACCAAATTTTAATGTTTAATATCAGTATTTTTCTTCTAAGTATAACATATATATATATAAAATGTATAGAATATATATTTGATTTTCATCATGATTGCTGGTTCCAGCTTAGGAAATTATTTTACCTATTACAAGTAGGATAAGTTTCCCCATTTTCACTTCCTATAGCAAATGTTTTGGTTTGAAACTGTTTCAAATTGTGTTCTGATTTTTTATTTTGATCTTCATTTTGTAAAGATTATATGCTAAGTAACAGAATGTGCCTAGAACCAATGTCATTCAAGCACTCGTCCTGACAAAATCTTAGTAATTTTTTCCCCTCTTTTTCTCATTTGAGATCCCATAAAAACTGCCCAAGGGTCTCTCTCACTGAAGGCATACAGACTGACTCCTAAACTGATGGACGTTTGCAAAGAGAAGGATTTTTCTCCCGAAGCGTAAGTGTTTGGGGCCTGTAAGGCCCATAGTGAAGGACTGGGTGTTCTTTTAAGATTTTAGTTTGCCACATTTATTGAATCCTCGGTGGCATGGAAATGTTTTTGCCATGTTGACGGTAGAAGTTTTCTGCACGGCTGAGTGCCACTTGATTTCTTCCTTTCCATGTTTAAACTCTTCTATATGGAGTGTCTCGTCTGTTGTTCTCATCACGGGCAGATTCAGTTGGAATGGGAGTTAATTAGCTACTAGGCTCGAAGAAAAAAAATGATTAAATAACGGGAGATGGATGAATGGTCATTGGCTCTCAGATCTGATTGTAAACTCTGTGTCAGTCAGGTTGTGAGCTGTGTGTCTTATTTTCTGAGTTCCTGTTTCATGGGTGGGTGTGTAAACATTTTAAAGATTCAGTAAAGAATGCGGCTTACTGGACATATTATAGGTGCAAGTGTGCATAGAATTAATCATTAAAGCTGTTTTGTGATCCTACACCATGGCATTGGAATATTTATGTTAAAAATTCTAAAAAATACTCAGAATTTTCCATTTTGTGTTCATTATAGGAATTTTTGTTTTTTATTATAGTGGCTTTTAACTTCATGTGGGATCGACAGTTCATTAATAGTTTCTCTTTTGAAATTAAGGTGCAAAGAATTTAAAAAGAAAAGCTAACTCATGAAGAGTTTCTGGGTATGGTAGCTATAACTAAACTATGAGAATTCACATCTGAAGCATTCATGTGCAATATTCTATGAGTAGTAGTCTGCTAGTCGTTAATCTCCATTTCAGTAGGCTTTTAAAATGAACTTGCCAAAAACTTGAGTATTTCTGTTTTCTAGCTATTTATTTTAAATGTTTTAGAGATAGATTATATAGCATTACTTCCTATGACACATTTTATTATCAAGTAAATTTTAAAGATACCTGATTACAAAGAGAGAGTAGTTTCTTTTGCCAAGAATCTTATTTTCTGGGCTTATAGTGCAAACTCAGATCATTTTCAGTTATTCAAATCTCTCTCCCTTTTAGAGAGTTCTAGTGAAACAAAGATCCTAGAGAGGGCCTGTAATTAAGGGAAAATGTATGAAATAGTCAATTTAACATTTATTTCTGACCACCAGGCTAATGTATTTTTAACACGCTTCACAGATTGAAAAAGGGAAGTATCACCTTTGAGCACATGTTTGAAGAAGTGCCGATTGTAATTAAAAATTCACATCTGATCAATGTCCTAATGTGGGAGCTTGAGAAGAAGTCAGCTGTAGCAGATAAACATGAATTGCTCAGTCTTGCTAGCAGGTAAGAGGTTCTGCCTAATGAAAGTGCCTTTCTATCACTTGCTGCAAAAGATTCTTTTATTTAGACTCTAACCTATCAAACAAGACAAAAAGAATTACTTAAAACACATTTGGAGGTTACTAAGACATGTAACAACGTGTAGTACTTGTCCTGCCTTGCTAAGATCCCAGGAAAAATGCCAAGCTGATAAAATGAAGCACTGTTTGAATACAAATTAGTTCCTGCTCTAGCAACCGCTCCACTGCCTTTGCTGGATCATTTTGCTCTGATAAGGTAAATGCCCATAAGGGAGGGTTTTTATTTGACTCAGACTTATTTATTGTACCCTGCCCTCAGAGGCTATGGTACTATGTCTGGATATTTAATAATACTCGGGAGAAAAACAAAAAAAACACTTTTTTCTTTTACTGGTGGCACTTGCCCTTGTTTAGATGAAGACTTATTAGTAGAAAGCTTCCCGTTTGATTTCCAGCTAAACTTAGAATTTTCTGGACCTGACACTGTCTTGCTATCTTAGACAGTGGTGACATAATTTCCTTCAAGGGGCTGATTTGGCTGTGTAGTTGCTAAGGTTATTTATTATATTGGTAAAACATGGACTGAAGTGTTCCAAAACAGATAGTTTCCTTTATGAAATTACTGTCTTCCCTCCCCCCCCATTTATTCTCTTAATAGAAATATGTCCTACATACAGTTTCTCTTCAAAGCCCTTTAGGCTTGATATTAGTAATTGTTTTATGGTGGGTGGAGGTTAACAGCAAATATATATAGTGAAATTAAATGAACAGAGTCAGTAATCAGTCAGTATGCATTTGTTTGAATGGCTGAAAGAAAAAAATATTAGTTGTTTTAAGCAACCATTTTAGAACAGAAGCTCAATTATTTATCAGATTTTCAGTTATCTCAGATAGAAGCTTGTACAACAGAACAATATAGGATTCTTTGTCATAAAACAAGTGCGATAAACCCAGAAGGACCAGAGAGCCCCGTGTCTTCTCCAGCTTCTGGGATGGGCAGAACTGTGGTTGAAGTGCCCCTTTTCATTGCATGAGTGTGCCACAGAGGCCCAGAAAGTCTCAACAGGGGAAGGAGAAGGAAACTGATGGTGAATGAGTGCTAGGTAAGACAGCCAGGTTTCGAGACTAATTTGGCACTAAAGAATATGCCGTTTAACTGCAAACGTAGCCATAGTAGTTCTCCAGTTCGTCTCTTTAAGGAGGTCATATTTTTCTTTACTGCTTTACAAACCCACTCGGCACACCTGTATTTAAAGCTTTGGGCTAAGAACCTTTTTCAGCAGGGTTACAATTTGATGAATTTAAGTATATAGTTATATAAAAATTTTAAATTTACTATGTGAAAGCTTTTGCTTATATAATTTATGTCTTCACCTTTCCCCAAGCTTCCTTACTGAGCATACAAAACACATATAGCCCTTCTGTGCTCTAACTTTACCAGTGGCCTGTGGTGTTTGCTTATCCAAAGCGTCAGCTATAATGGCCAAGAAAATGTTCCCAATTCTCCATAGCTGCTAAGATCTGGACAGATACTTCATGATATTGTTTATCTTCTGTATTTTATGTGAAATAGGGAGAGAGGTTGTGACATTATTTTAAGAGTAAATTGGTATTCCTATTGGGAGAGAAAACTTGAAGCAGAGCTTATATCAATGGACTGTTAAATTGATTCAAATTGATAATACTACTTTAAAAACTTTGTTAATCTCAAATTTTAATTTATAACATTAATCAGGCCAGTTGCCATAAATTTTTTTACTAAGAAACCACATCAGAAATTATTCTTAAGCATCTCCTTAAACACATTTTGCTTGATCTTGCTTTTCACAACTCATATGTGGATACCAGTTCATTGATTTACCTGGTAAATTTATTTGTGTTGTGTATAGTTCCTTTCATTTGAAAAATTCTAATTTTATTAGATGAAAGTTCTAGTAATAGCTATTTTATAACAGCTTTTATTAAGTTAAAAAAATGTGTTACATAAACCTTGAGCTTTTTACACATGAAAAAAACGATTGTTTTTAGTTCCTTTTTTAAAAAAGTAAACAAGGAGTGGGCATCATATTTTAAAGATAAATTGATACTGTAGCCAGAGCTGACTTATCACTGTATGTCTTGGTTGACATCTGTTTAAGTTATCTGTGTTCAGTTCTTTGTTTCCTTGGCAATAAAAGAAAAGGCTATTTTATTGGAACTCCTCTAACAATAGCTCCCTGTTTTAGAATTCTAGTTGAACTAGTACTGAAAAGATCCCCATAAAATTGCCCTTGGTAATGGACCTGTGATTTCCTGGTATCTGTGAAATAGTTATGTATTACACTTAATTCCTTTTGCTTTACAAAGACTGTTGTGTAGATTTTTTAGACTTTTTTGTTTGTTTGTGTTCTTTCGCTCTTAAGTGCATTTACCTAGAATACATAATGATAGTACTTTAAAGACATTTTTTGGTGGAGAGGAAGGGTTTATTCTAGTAATACCTTTCTCATTGCTATAGTGTAGTCAGCCTCCAAGATTTAAGCTCTAGAAACAAATCTTCTCTGCATCTGACAGTAACTTGCCTTTATAGTTTTTCTCCATTATCTGTGTGCACCCCCGTTCTCACCTCCCCAGTTACCTGCTCATAGGATTGATGGTGAACTCTCTCTTTTAATGGTTCCACTTACAGACATAAATGACTTATTTAACAACTATAACCGTGTAGTTAATTATGGCATTTATTACATTTAATATCATTTTGGGGACCCCAATTCTTCTAAAATGAGATTAAATGCAAGAAATGCTGTAATTAACTCAGGCCAGTCCCAGCCCTGCCTCTCCTGTCTTCTCAGTATCCGAATTTTTTCCTCTACCCTCCTTACTCAGATATTTTCAGTTTCTCTGGGCTGTTCCTTTTCTACTATGTTTATTGACTTGTTTTTCCCAGTTTTAGAATTTTTTGAAAATGTTCAACTCTTCAGAAGAACAATACAGTGAACACGCATATCCCTTTACCTAGATTCACCAGTTGTGTGTCTTGCTCCATTTGCACTGGCTCTCCTCTCTATCTACTACGTACAGAACACATGTGTATCCCCCCTTCCCCAGCCATTTGAAAGAAAATTACAGACATTGACTCTTAACCCCTAAAGACCTGAAGTGCATCTCTTAAGAATAAGGACATTTAAACTTGTTTAAGTCTCATTTTAAAATTGAAGTTACAAAAAGAACATCTTTTGAATGCATGCCATTATTATCCATTTTCTTTCACCTTTTGCTTCATTTTCTTTCTTTTTTTTATAGTCAAGCTTTTTAGTAGAGTTTTCTATGTGTGTTTTCTCATTTCCCACTTATCTTCAACACTTAGTGCTCCATCTATTCTGTGTTGGAGCTCTCACTAAGTCACAGAAGATGCTTTTATCACTGTAACCCTTTCTTCCTGAAATATTTTCTTAGGAGTCTGAAACCTCAACTCCTTATTCCCCATGGTGAGCCCTCTTCTGCCCATCCCGGAATATCCTTGTTTCTCAGGTCTGTCTTCCCCGTGTGCACTCCCGGAGTGACTTCATCTGATTCCACGTCTCTGCCTTAGGCCAGGACCTCATTATTTCTGCTCCTCATTCCTCTCACAGTCTCCTGACATCCTCCTTTTAACCTTTCCTTTTTTCATTGGCGTGATCTTGCTAAATGCAAATTATATGTTCCTCTTACTCCTTTGCTTAAACTTTCTGTCTTCCATTAAAGGATTAGAGTGTAACCCTTAGTATTTAACAGTGCTGGCAAAGTTAGTATGTCCTTGCTTCTAAGAGTCTCTGTGCTGTGTCTGTGTCTGCCTTAGTTTCATTGCTCTTATTTCCTTCGATCTTGCCCTTTTCCTGCTCTCCTGGTGTATGAATTGTTGTAGTTCCTCAAATGCATTGTGCTTTTTCATGGCAGTCTCTGAACGTGCTGCCTATGCCCAGTATCTGCAGTGACCCCTCCTGCCTTCCTTGCTTGTCTCCAACTCCCATTTCCAACTCCTCTTCAAAATCTCAAAATTCAGAAAGTCTCATCTGATCTACCAAACTATCTTTTATGCTTCTGTTCTGTCATAGCAGTTATCACCACTGTGTTACATTTATCTTTTTGCCTTCCTCTCGCTAGAATGTGTTGAGTGCAACAGTGGCATACAGAGTGTAACCCTTAGTATTTAACAGTGCTGGTGAAGTTAGTATGTACTTGATAACATGTGTTGGAAGGATACATGGGAGGTAATACAATATTGTTAAATTTTAATCCTGAAGTTATTTGGAAAACAGTGTGACTATATAATGAAATGGATCAGAACATTTGATTAGCTTTAGGGAAACAAAGTTGAAAGTGATTCACAAAATCACAATGAAATAAGATAAATAGGAAATAAAGCTTTAATTTAAAAAAGAACACTTGATTCCTAGACAGATTAATTCACTTGGCCAAGGTCATGTAGGTAGTGCCAGACCTGGGATTAAATGGTAAATTTATTTACACACACATACACCAGCAGACACACCAGTTCTATGCTCTTCTAATATTTAAGAAAGAGCCCCAAACTTTCTACTTTTCTTCAAGTTACAGATGGAATCCATATCGAATTCATATTTTAACTGGATTTACTTTCATTCATTCTCAGTATTTCCAGTCTCTGTCTTTCTCTGCTTTCCTCTTCTCTGGATGCTGAAAGCAACCATGCAATTGCTTAAAGCAGGAAACTGGGAGTCTGCCTTGATTCTTTTTTTTTTTTTTAAGAACATGTTAAAATTTTAATCCTTAATCCTTTCTTTACAGGTTACCTAAGACCACTTTTGATTAAGAAAACTGTAGAAAGTTAGTAACTGCCACAGGCAAATGCCAGGTGGTAGCCCGTGTCAATTTTCCGCAGAGTCCTGCTTTGCGGCGTGTCTGAAAGCACTGCTCGGGATCTCTGCTCACACTTGCTGGAATCAATTGTGGCAGATTTTAGTCCACAGGTCACTTTTCCCCATATTTCTTTGAAATTCTTCAGCATTTTTTTTTTTTTTTTTTTTTTTTTTTTTTACGGTGCTTAGAGTATTCTTCAGCTAGGTCAGCCCAAAGAGGGTGCTCAGGCTGGGGGTCATGCACCAGTGCTATGAGAGACTGGATTACTTCATCGGTTTTTGTTGCTGGCTTTCAGTTTTCAGCACTAATTACTGGCAGACTGCCCCTTTTCATCGATGTTGGAGTGATCTTTGTTTTAAATGTAATCTTCGGTGGTTTGAATGGGTATTCTGCTAGAATGTTGATTTCGATTCTGAAGGCCCCCTTATATATGGAGGACTGTCAGGAATAATAAGCCCTTGCCAAGTCAATAAATTGGCTTCATCAACCTGGATGTTACGGAAGTTTTTCATTCTACATTTGCGGATTTCTTCAAGCTCTTTCATCAGCCTCCTGCTGGACGCCATCTTGGATCTGGTGCTGCTGCTTTCCCCTCTGATTCTTGATTCCCTGCTCAGTTCTGTCCACTTTTTTCCATGCTCACTGCCCCACCCTAGACCAAGCCAGCTCTGTTTGTCTCTGTACTACCACAGTACAGAGTTTAAAAAGTAGTGTGTAGTTTTAAAAGTAGAGATAAAATTCACATAGAATAAAACCCACCGTATTAGCCATTTTAAAAAGTACAATTCATTGGTTTTTAATGTACTCACAGTTTTGTGCAACCATCACCACTGATACCAGAACATTTTCATCACCCTCACTCACTAAGAAACGCTCACCCACTAAGCAACCGCTCCTCCTTCCCCATCCCCTGGCTGCATTGATTACTTTCTGTCTGTATCGATGGCCTATTCTGGATGTTTCTTATAAACGGAGCCATATAGTAAGGGGCCTTTTATATCTGGCTTCTTTCACTCAGTGTAATGTTTTTCAGTTTCACTCATGTGTCAGTACTGCATTCTTTTTATGACTCAGTAGTATTCTGTTGTACAAATAAAGCACAATTTATCCATTCATCCTTTGATAGACATTTGGGGTTTTTCCACTTTTTGGTTGTTATGAATAATGCACCTATTAACGTGCATGTACAAGTTTTGGTGTGAGCCTGTTTTCAGTTCTCTGGAGAATATATCGAGGTGTGGAATTGCTGGGTCATCTATTAACTCTATGTTTAACTTTCTGAGGAACCATCAAACTGTTTTCCATAGCAGCTGCACCATTTTTTTTTATTCCTACCACACTGTATGAGTGTTCAGTTTCCTTGCCGGGGTCCACAGTAGACTCTTTTTTTAAAAAAAATCTTTATTGTTCAGATTATTACAGTTGTTTCTTTTTTGTCCTTCCATAGCTCCCTTCCCAGTTCCTACCCTATCCTCTGCCCCCCCCCCCCCCCCCCCCCCCCCCCCCCGCACTGTCCTCATCCATAGGTGTACAATTTTTATCCAGTCTCTTCCTGCACCCCCAACACCCCTTTCCCCCTGAGAATTGTCAGTCCACTCCCTTTCTATGCCCCTGATTCTATTCTATTCACCAGTTTATCTGTTCATCAGATTTTTTATTCACTTGATTTTTAGATTCACTTGTTGATAGATATGTATTTGTTGTTCATAATTTTTACCTTTACTTTTTTTTCTTCTTCCTCTTCTTAAAGGATACCTTTCAGCATATAATCTAATAAAAGAGTAATATGCAAATTAACCCTCACTCCGTTACACATAAGCCACGCCGACCAGCCAGTCAGAGCAACGATATGCAAATTAACCCAGCCAAGATGGCTGCCTGCAGCCACGGAGCTAGAGCGAACAAGAGGCCAGCAATAGAGGAAACTGCCTGCCTAGGCCGGGTGTGTCCTCTGCTCAAGGCAACAAAGTTTCAATTATAGAAGATAAATAAGGCCCAGAAACCTGCTTCTAGCAGGCCTCGCTGGGACCTTGGGTCAATGGGAGCTGTGGCAAGCCTGCAAACAGCCCTCAGCCCCTCACCCAGGCTGGCCAGGCACCCCAGTAGGGACCTGAACCCTGAAGGGACTGTGGGCAGCCTGCAAACAGCCCTCAGCTCCTCACCCATGCTGGCCACACCCCCTTGGGGTGAGGGTTCCCACTGGGGGGCTTGGCCAGCCTGCAAACAGCCATTCATCCCTCACCCAGGCTGGCCAGGCATGCTAGCAGGTAGACATCCCCCAAGAGGTCCCAGACTGCGAGAGGGCACAGGCCGGTCTGAGGTACCTCCCCGAGTGCACAAATTTTTGTGCCACCGGACCCCTACTTTCATATAATACTGGTTTGGTGGTGATGAACTCCTTTAGCTTTTTCTTGTTTGTGAAGCTCTTTATCTGATCTTTAATTCTGAATGATAACTTAGCTGGGTAAAGAGGTCTTGGTTGTAGGTTCTTGCTATTCATCACTTTGAATATTTTTTTGCCACTCCCTTCTGGCCTGCAAAGTTTCTGTTGAGAAATCAGTTGGCAGTGATATGGGTGCTCCCTCACAATAGACTCTTAACTGGTTTCCTGGTTCCTACAGTCCAGCCTGTTCTCTGCATGGCAGGCAGAGTGGTCTTTCTTTCTTTTCTTTCTTTCTTCCCTGTCCTGTCCAAAATGGTAGAGGAGGAAGAGAGAAAGAGAAACTTTGATCAGTTGCCTCCCACAGCCAGGGTATGTGCTCTGACCAGGAATTAATCTGCCACCTTTTGGTGTAAGGGGCAATGCTCCAACTAGCTGAGCTATAATAGTTAGGGCCAGAGTGGTCATTTTAAAATTTAAGGTAAAACACATCACAGACATGTAGAACTCCAGGGCACCATTCACCTGAAGGTGAAGAGTCTCATTTACACTGTGAATTCATGGGCACTGTGTGGTGCAGCTGATGACTTCTCATATGTGCTTGTCTGAGCTCTCTCCCCTATCACTGTGCTCCAGCCATGCCCGTCCTCTTCTATTTATCAGTCTGGTTCTCTCTCATCTCAGCCTTCAGCACAGTGCTTTCTTCCACCTTCATTCCTTCTGCCTGGCTGATTCCTCTAATCCTTGCTTTCCTTAGAGTGATATTTGGCCATACTACTTAAAGTGCTCTCTACTTCCCCCTTTCTTTCTCCTCATCCGCCATCAATTAACAAGCTCAGTGAATACAGAAGCCATGAATGTCTCGTTCAGTGTTGTCTCCCTGTTTGCTAACTCTGAACTGGGACATAATTGATCTTCAATGAATGAATGAGTACTGTTTGTCAGCTAGTTGCTTTATAGTACACACATGTAGTAGTAGGCCTTTCCATGGCAGGAGATAGTTGCAGGCAGAAATCAGTATGATGGTCACCGTCCTAGCTGGGACACCAGTGACACAGATAAAGTGGTGTGCATTAGTGTCACGTTATAAGAAGGTTTTGGTAAATGAACTGCAGTAGAAATTTTTGGAGAAAGAAAGAAGTATAAGTGACTACACTTCAGATTCTAGGAAGGGCAAGAGGAAAGGAGCCTGCTTTCTTGCTTTATAGAATCAATGCTGCTGCTGCTAATTTAGAACCTAGGGATGTCATGTGCCAAAAGTCTTAGTCTGTTTGCATGGTTCTTCCTTCCTATGGCTGTCGATTTAAATGTTCTGGAGCACAGTTTGGGGAAGGGGATGCTAAGGAAAAGGGCTCAGGAGTACTGAAACTTGGTTGTAAAGAAAGTATTTATTGGCAGTATCCTGCCAGGTGTGTTGAACAGTTCCTACCCTGACATGCGAATGCTCTCACAATAGGAAGCTGAGCTATTTCAGATATGGAAGGTTGAATACCAGCCTGACTCAGGTTCTTTCCTCTACCCTTGCTTTCAAGTATACGGGGCTCCTGTTCTTTTAGCAAATGGCAGATAGGTTTAATATCTCAGAACTCTTCAGAGCAGTGGCAGAGCCGTAACTTGAAAACATGACATGTCATTATATTTACTTTACATTTTAGCAATCATTTGGGAAAGACTCTACAGTTGCTGATGGACAGAGTGGATGAAATGAGCCAAGATATAGTGAAATATAATACATACATGAGGAACACAAGTAAACAGCAGCAACAGAAACACCAGGTTGGTATTACAGAAAAATTTGACAAACAGAATTTATTTCTAAGTACAATGCTTTAAGAGTCACCTTCAAATGACCTAAATTAACTCTGATAAAGCATTGAAATACAAAGTGAGTAGCTATATCATATTTAAAAAGATTATTCTTTATGTATTATGTTCCTAATATGTTATTTACAAGTTATACTTAAAAGTACCTGTCTTAGAGAAGCCAGTGTGTAAGCTCAGAGTGAATGCCAAGTTTATGCAAATAAGAGTTACATTTATTGAGAAAATCAGAGGCAAAGAGATTCTAGAGTGTCACAGCTCATTTCTTTACTAACTGTAATTGGTTTGGTAGTGGCTCATTGCAGCATAGTTAGCAATCTTCAGTTCATTTAAAATACTGAGCTATTGTGATTAAGAGCAAGCAATTTTGATAGGAAATAATAGACCAACTGCTGTGAAATAGATGGTATAATATAGATAAAAACCCTAGAATTACCTGAAGACTCTCATTTACACATATACTGCTATGGCCATTTAACCTTTTCTTTATTAGCATTGCTGAAAGCCACATGATTTTCACAGTTCCTGGAATGTTGTTTTGGGGCTGTATTGCTCTGCAATGTTTTTAATATTTGATTCATAGGTAAGTGGATTCCAGAATGTTTATATGGGAAAGTGTTTTGTATATGACTATTTTGTGTTCATTAAAATGCACTTTAAACTAGATGTTGTTAATAGTAGAATTCTAAGCATAACTAAGTGGTTCTGAGAGAATTGTATTAAAATTTTTTTATATCAGTGTTTACTTAGGGAAATTTAAATTCTTTGTTTCTGCCGTACTTAGAATTGTAAACACACATATAAATCCATAAAGTATTTTAGCTGAAAAAAAATGGTGGTGAAGATGATGATGGTGAAAATATCTGATAAACTGAGGGGAAAAAACCCTAGAACAAAACACTGCTTTGTTTCATTAAGGAACTTAATCTGGGGTGTCAAATTGAAAAATCTGTCACCTATGACACTATTGATTCTGAAAACCAGTCTTACAAATATTTTTCAGATTTCTAATATGTCTTAAATTTTTGTGTTTGATGTTTATTCTTACTGACCATTCATAACTCCTACTAAGTATAGGAATCTTTGCAAAGCAAGTTACTTCTCTACTTTAGGAAGAGCTGTCATTTCCCTTGGTTTTGTAGGACTCCAAGAACTTAAAATTTTAAGACACTGTGTGGGATGTTATTTTCCCCTACTTTTGTAAGCAATCTACAACTATGAGCTCTTGATTGTGATTAGATTCATAAGTTTGTAGGTGATCTATATCTTTATTTATATCCCCACCTTCTCTTCAGAGAATCATATGAATCCAGAGTTTGAAAGTTTTGGAAACATTATCTGAGTTAATATTCATTCTTAGCTATAGACCTAAAGCACAGGTTTATCTGTTGTTAATACTAACAGTAGTTACTAGTATAATAATAGTGATGATGCTGCTAAAATAATCTATAGATATAAAAGCCTAAGTGACACTCTGACCTTCCAACCAGTAGCTATGATGAACAATGACCACCAGTGGGCAGACGCTCAACACAGGAGCTGCCAAGCTGTGGTGATGTTAGCTGTGGATCTTGTGTGATGCACCCGGAAGCAGAGAGGAGGGAACCCGATTCTGGGGTGTGTCACCCAAGAACCGCCCTCTTGCAATCCGGGACCCCTTGGGGGATGTCAGAGAGCTGGTTTTGTCCCAATCCCTGCAGGCTAGGTTGAGGTATCTCTAGTATAATAACATGATCATCAGTATTGTTTTGGTCAGTAGGGATAAAGTTGAAAGAATTCTCAATGTAGTCGTTCCATTTCTTAGTTATTAAAATTAAGATGACTCGTACTTATAATGTTGTCATTTACCCTGTTGTCATAAATAGTCACGTTTCTCCCTTTCATGCACTAACTAATCCTGAGCTGCTTTGCCTTGTAAGCCTCCTGTTTCTCATATAATCAGTTGTGTTTTTCCAAATCGTTAGTCATAGACTCTTAAAGCTCAGAGTGATTGGAATTTACAGCAAAGGAATTTTCTTCTAAGGTTGCAATATTTAGTTTCTTAGAAGCAAGAGTTACTAAAAATTAACCCTGATAAACCAGATTGGAATTCAGAGCTGTGGTCACACTGAGGGAGGTCTTTCTTTCTCCTCCGGTAGAGAAAAATAACCAAGTCCTTTACCCTCTGAATTTTAGTATCAGCAGCGTCGCCAGCAGGAGAACATGCAGCGCCAGAGTCGAGGAGAACCCCCACTTCCTGAGGAGGATCTGTCTAAACTCTTCAAACCGCCGCAGCCCCCAGCCAGGATGGATTCTTTGCTCATTGCAGGTACTGTCACGTCAGCCAGCACAAATGTGGCGGTTTTCTCTGTTCTTTAGAAAGTAGGCAGCAGAAATTTGAAAAATGTACATCATAAAAGCCAGTGCATTTAACATGGTTGAATGACTAATTTGAGTCTAGTACCTGCAGTTTCTGAAATTAAAGAATTTGTCAGTCTTTTATTTTCCAGGTCCTTTCAGTGCTTCACTGTGTTTCTCTGAACATTTTTGAGATGACATTATAAACTCTCTAAAATGTGAAGGTTTTTAAAATTTATTTTACTGAGTTTATTTATTTATTTATTTATTTATTAGATATATATTTCATTGATTTTTCATGGAAGGGAGAAGGATAGAGAGTTAGAAACATCAATGAGAGAGAAACATCTGTCAGCTGCCTCCTATATACCCCCTACTGGGGCTATGCCCGCAACCAAGGTACATACCTTTGACTGGAATCGAACCTGGGACCCTTCAGTCTGCAGTCCGATGCTCTATCCACTGAGCCAAACCCGTTATGGCAGAAGGTTTTATTTGTGTTATCCTCATGGGAAGTAAGAAAACCTTTTTACAGTCTTGTAATGTAGCAGATCCTTTAGCTGGAGCCTTTTGTTTTTCCTATTGGAGCACAGCACTGAGCTCAAGTCTGTGTGGGAGTTTGAATTGAATTGAGTTTTCTGACTCAACAGCAGAGTGTTTCCCTTACTTAGAATTAAATTGTAGCAACACGAATGCAATTCTGGATGGACTTTCTCTGGGGATACTTAACATTTAACACCTCCTTTAAGTGGTAGAGTTTTTATTTCCTACTCTAGGACTTGATTTAGAATATTTAACATTCATGATCTTACTAGCTATCTATACCTTATCTACACTAATAAAAGAGAAACACACAAATTGACCATACCTCTACTGCACCAACTAGCCACACCCATCAGCCAATCAGGAGCAAATATGCAAATTAACCCAACTAAGATGGCGGCAGCCACAGAGCTGGAGCGAGCAGGAGGCTTAGGTTGCCCGCAGCAATGGAGGAAGCCAAGCTTCCTGCCTGCCCTGGCCAGCCCTGTGCTCTGCTCAAGGCTAAAAAGTTTCAATTATAGAAGATAAATAAATCCAAGATACCTGCTTCCAGCCTGAGGCCCTGTCCTGCCTGAAAACAGCCATCAGCCCCTCACCCAGGCTGGCCAGGCACCCCAGTGGGACTCCCACCCTGATCTGGGACACCCTTCAGGGCAAATCAGCCGGCCCCCACCCATACATCAGGCCTCTATCTTATATAATAAAAGGGTAATATGTAAATTGACCCTAACAGCAGGACTGGGAATGACTGGTCCCTATGACACACTGACCACCAGGGTGCAGTGTGCTCTCACAGTGGGAGCTCTGCTCAGGCACAAGCCAGGCTGATGGCTGCCAGCACAGCGGTGATGGTGGGAGCCTCTCCCACCTCCTCAGCAACGCTAAGGATGTCCAACTGCAGTTTAGACCTGCTCCCTGCTGACAAGTGAACATTCCCCGAGGGCTCCCAGGCTGCCAGAAGGATGTCTGACTGCTAGCTTAGGCCTGATCCCCTAGGGAGTGGGCCTAAGCCAGCAGGTGGATATCCCCCGAAGGGTCCCAGACTGCGAGAGAGTACCGGGCCTCTAGTTTCTATATAAACGTTAAATACTGTTTGAGTCAATACCTTATTTCTATATACATGTTAAATACTGTTAGAGGCTTTTATTGGAGTGAAAATCTTACACAAAGAAACATTGTGTAAGATTCCCATTGATATATTTCTATTAATCTGTTTTTTAGGGTGGAAAAAAATCTAAATTCTATAAAGCTTTCTTGTATCCATATAAATTAAATTTGGGAAATTGAGACACATTCCTTACTTAAGATCCAGTGCAAGCAGAATTGTATTTCTCATACTTTCAGAAAATATGTAATTATAACAGCAGTTTAGATCATTAGTTTTATGACTTAAAAGCAGTGTGTGTCCTTTCTTCATGGGGATTCTGTCTGTGCTCTGCTCTGTGGTGGTTTTGGGGGTGGAGGAGTGCTCAGTGTTTCCAGAGCACAGACTGGAAACCTCTGTGCTTGCTCAGGCCTGGGTCAGCTGGGTCAGCGTGGTTTGCAGTTCTTTCCACCTGCTAACAAGACCAGTGCTATTTTCTACCTTGTACAGTGTTGGTTTCAGCTGCATAGTCAGTACATTTTGATTGACAGCTAATATGTTCTTAACTGATGATGATCTTCTTGAAAGTTATAATTTTTCTTTTCTATGTAACCAAGAGCAGAAGATAGCCTAAGAACTTCTAATCTTTATTATCCCTATGGAAAAATAGAATTGATTCTTATATCCTCTTAACCAAAAATAAAATACTGGTGGTTCTGTGCTCTTTTGACCTTCTTGTTTGAGTTCCAGATCATTTTATAATTTGAGGAACATTATAATTCTTTCTCTCACTTTCCCAAATGCACAGGCCAGATTAACACTTACTGCCAGAACATCAAGGAATTCACTGCCCAGAACTTAGGCAAACTCTTCATGGCCCAGGCTCTCCAAGAATACAACAGCTAAGAAAAGGAAGTTTCCAGAAAAGGAATTAATGTGGACTCTTGAGATCACAGAAGCGCAGCTCTTGGAAGAAATATATTTGCATCTTGAAAAGTTTTTCTGGCCAACAATAAAATATTAATTAAACAATCTTGAGTGCTTGCTCATTTGGATTGAGACATATTAGTTGCTTATTTTTGTCTTCCTTCTACCTATTAATTTCCAAAATATAAGTCTTCACCAAAAACTTCACCAGGCTCTGACCTCCATCCATCACCTTGGCTACCCCTGAGCTGCCACTTCTCAACCACACAGTCCAATACTGCTTGTCCCAACTCCTGATCCAGAGGCCTGGAACCCAGTGTGAATCCTAGCACTTCATCTCTCAAGTCCCTGGAACCCCAGGCTCCATGTCATTGCTCCGTCACCCCCCCTTCCCTCCCCCTCCCTTGCAGGCCTAGAATCACTCAGGGAGCTTCCCAGAGGTCCGCCTTTTTGTTTCCTCAGGTGATGGTTGGCCAATCCTCATGCACATAGACCATTGGGCACAGGTATTTAAAAGAAATCACTTTACCAAAGGACTATATTTTGTATGAAAACAAAATTCTTCGTGTATTTTTAAATTTAGAACTTTATATTTATCCCTCCATACCATGATTTAAATTCTGCTAAAAGCAGGTTTTCGGGAAGGAAGGAAGATTTGGGAAGACATTAGTCCATTGCAGAAAAACTACTTTATTAATTTTGAGTTTGAAAGGTCATCAAAGATCCCGCTGTTTATGTAATTCCACAGTGAGACTTCCCTGTTGGTGGCAGTGTCCTGTGCCATTTGTGGTGATTTTCACCTTGAAGACGTAGACCCTGGAAAATAATAATGAGTGGACAAAGGGTAAGAAGGTGAGAATCATCTTTTTCAACAGTGTTGTTTTGGAAGCACCGAGGGGCTCTGGGATCAGGCAGCCTGGTCAATATCTGGCTCTTTTCCCTTTAGGGTGCCCTTAGACCAGTTGCTTGGCCTCTCGGGTGAAGCACACGGCGCAGTGGTGTATGTAGCATACACTCGAGGCTATTTGGGCTATGGGGTTATTAGCAGGTTTTTGTTTTTAAAAAAGCCCAGGTCCTTGATCACTCTAGAATCCAAACTTTTGCTCACATGTGATTTCTTATTTGAATCAACACCCGTTTGATTATTACTGTTAGGCAGAGGGGCATTATCGATAAACAAAACTGGCCATGGTCCCTGCCCTTATGGACTGTATACTCTATTGATTAACTTGCCTGCATTCTAATTGCCTGCTCTTGGAATACAGATTGAGTTGAACAAAGCACCCTTCAAGTAACAGAGCAAAATGAAGAAAAGTCAGTTCAAACATAAGCTTAATTACTGTTTTCCTCCTGGTGTAAGATTAATTTAACAAAATTCAATTATGGTTTTTAAAGGTGTGATTTAAAAAACTTTTTTTGGTGTAAATTCCATATGACTGTTTAGATACCCATAACTCAGTAATACGTGAGTACATGTTTAATGGGAGGTTGCAGTCATTTTTGAATTAGGAATTACGGTGGTGGGAAAACTGTTTAGGAAAACATGTCAATGGAAATTAAGTCTCCACAGTATGTAGTGTTAGGGAATAGCTTCTGTTCTGCATTTGATGTGAGTGCTACATTCTGACATTTTTCAGGAACAAATACATGTGGTTCATCTTCTATAAATATTTGCAGTTTCTTCAAGTTGAAATTAGAAAAGCTCATAAACTGGGTACCAGGTCTAATAAATCATTCACTTAAGAACAGAAAAGACAGAAAAGTCTAGTATGTTAATCTAAATGAAAATTATTAGTTAAGAAAGTAAAAATATTTGCCATTAACCCTGTGGTCATTGATAATGCCTTATAAGGTTCTAGAAAACAGATTAAGTTTAATTTAAAAATACCCAAGGGGATGAATCTTTAGACTGCCCAAAATACCTTATCCTTTTAATATCGAGATAAAGTAAAACCTTTTTTTTCCCCATTTTTGAAAATTGAGATGTGGTTATCTACCATTACTCTAATTAATGGAGGTTGTGATTTCTCATTTACAGAATGAGAAATATTTAGTGTCTTCTAAAGTGTTACTCCATTTCCTTTTTTTTATAACATTCTTTAGAAAACCTGCATGGGCTTCACTTTCAAATTGTGCTGGCATTGAATTCTGGTGTGGATATCAGAATGTTATAAAATAATTTTTAAAAATATGTTTTATTGATTTCTTACAGAGAGGGATGGAGAGTTAGAAACATCGATGAGAGAGAAACATCAATCAGCTGCCTACTGCGTACCCCGCACTGGGGATGTGCCCACAACCAAGGTACATGCCCTTGACTGGAATCGAACTTGGGACCCCTAAGTCCTCAGGCCGATGCTGTATCCATTGAGCCAAACCAGTCAGGGCAGAAATAATTTTTTGAGTTGTAAACTCCATTTTTATCAATTGTTTTCCTTTCTGTTCTCACTGGGCATCTTGTACTATCATAATTCTTTCATAGAAATGGAGTAAGGGTGCTTAAAGGGATACTAAATGGGGCCAACCAAAATAGCTATAGGGCTTGTTTTAACTGAGCATCCTCCCTTTTTTTTTGGATGTATGGTAGGGCTGGCAGTGGTTAGTAGGTAAGTAACCAAGGGAAGGATGCAGATGTGTGCTCATCATAGTAGTGCTGACAAAGGTGAGGGGACAGCAGTGATGGTTTCTGCATCCCCTGACCGAGGGCTGCACTGGAGCAGTGAGAACCTGCTTGTGTCTGAATCTCTGGATGGATTGGGTTGACCTGACTCCCAAGTTACTCAAGACTGGGTGTGAGTAGATGGAGATCCAGAGCCACTAGGACACTGGTTCTCAATCTTCCTAATGCCGTGACCCTTTAATACAGTTCCTTGTGTTGTGGTGACCCCCAACCATAAAATTATTTTCATTGCTACTTCATAACTGTAATGTTGCTACTGTTATGAATCGTAATGTAAATATCTGCTATGCAGGATGGTCTTAGGCGACTCCTGTGAAAGGGTTGTTCGACTCCCAAAGGGGTTGTGACCCACAGGTTGAGAACCGCTGCTCTAGGAGGTTACAGTGCATTGGACCAAACAGTTGTGGCCGCCTTCCCACTGCCTTGAGCTTTTTATACAGATGACACTCCCTATAATGCACCGTAAGCCTGCTTAGCTCCATAGCTCCTGGCAGTGCCCAGTATGGCTGTACCGGCTCCTCAGTGGTGATTTTAGGGATGCAGTCCATGGTGCAGAAATGGCTTCCCAGGGCCACCACTCCCACGTTGGGGTTTAGTCTACCCCAGACATTTCTTGGCCCATATCCTCCTCGTTCTCATAGGCTGCTCGATCATAGGAACAGTTTTTTAGAGTCACAATTTGATTTCATGAGATTGATGTTGGAAATTCTTAGAACTGTGAGGCATCCATTTTCAATCCTTGAATCAGTGACGAGTGGTCTACCAAAGATTGGGTGCAGCCTCAGTTCTGACTAATTGAGGTATTCCCTGGACATTTGTGAGCTCAGGGATAGTGGATGAGGTGCTGAATCCATGCTTCCTGGAAGTTCCTTTTAACAGGTTGCAGATACATAGTTTGTTTCTTTCCATGTGCATCCTTGTCCCCTTGAACAGTATAAGAAAGTTCTTATCCACTGATTCTGTACTACAAAGAAAGGTAAAAAGATGACTTTCTGTTTTAATCCAAAAATTACTGGTTTTATGTTTGGACAAAAGTGAGGGACTCTTACCATTTCTTTTTAAAAATATATATATTTTTATTGATTTCAGAGAGAGGGAATCGGCTGCCTCCTGCATGCCCCCTGGGGTCCAAGCCTGCAACCCGGGCATGTGCCCTGATCGGGAATCGAATAGTGACCTCCTGGTTCATAGGTCAATGCTCAACCACTGAGCCATACCACCCGGGCTCCTACCATTTCTTCGTCACACCTGTAACAATGCAGGGTGGCCCATTTCCAAGCATCCTTATTTAATCAGTCATCTCAGATTGCAGCAGGGATATATTCTTGCTTCTGACATTTTTGTCAATCTAAAGACATAAACTCAGGTGTCACTTCTACTTCCTTCCATAATAGTTTTTTTTTCATTGACCCTTCTCCAGGGTACAGCCGTTTCTGGCATCTTCCTCTGTGGACATGGAGGCAGAGGGTTTGTTTAACTTTCAGCAGTGTTTACTACTTCCGACAGCAAATGGTCCTCGCCTCTTCTTCCTGGACCATAGTCTCTGTTGCCCATGTTTTACTTTGTATGTATTGGAAATGGTTCTTGTTTTGTCAAATCCCCTGAGTAATCTTTACCCACCTTTGTTTATCTTGTCATTTGGTTTAACTCATTCCTAAAGTCAATCTGCATGCGATTCCTTAATTTTGATTGTTTACCCTTCTCTATTTTGAGGTTTTTAAATTGCATTTCATTTTTTAAAATAGCTGCAAAGATTTTAATTCTTTTTGCCCTGATCTAATCATGCCTCTCCGAATGCCATAATTCTGCAATCAGGCGGGCGAGTGTCCCAATAACCTCTTCCCCGAGATCACAATGGTGAGGGTCTCTTTCTCTTTGATGCATGCAGCTCCCATTATTGCTAATGAAAGGTCTTCATGTGCATTAAGGGGAAACTAGCCCTCTAATGAGATAACAAAGAGGAATTGCAGCTGGTGATTTCCACTTCTAGCCACTGTACTATAACAGAAATGCACTCTCAGGAGGCAATGGGCCAGAGAAATACAAAATGCATGTGCTGCCTATGTAAAATGCCCAGGCTGGTCATAATGGATGGCACCATTGTTTTGGCTTGTGGTTGCTGATGTTCCGTATCTGCCAAGGGGACCCCTATTATGGAGGCGAAAGACCCTGGTACTTGGAAAAGAAAGTGAGTAGACTAATTATGTTGTATTTGAAGCGGCTTTTAAGAACAATCTTCAACATTAATATCTTAACAGTTCACAAAGCACTTGCTTGTGTATTTTCTCTTTTGGAAGGAAATGGGAAGGGGGCACAAATGTGTTGTGTAGTCAGTGTGCTTGGTGCTGAGAATACTAAATGGAGGAGAATTGCTGCTCAGGGATGGTGAAATCAGACTTCAAAAACATGATTAGAGCTGACACACTTCCTCGGAGACAGGACCAAGGCCGGAGCTCAGGTCTTGGGTTCTCTGACCAGTGAGTACATGACACAATCTTTAGAATAATAGTTTGCTTCAAATTAGCTTCCTATTTGTGTGATCTCTTTTGTGGTGAACCGTTGTCTCCCCTCCCCCCACCAACTTGGGGAACTGTTTCACTCCCTAACCCTCCCCACCCTCTAAATGCAGAGGATCCCAGTGATGAGTTCCCAACGTCCATGTGTATCGTCGGACCCTCGCCCAACCATTCTCTTTTCTGGTGAATAAGAATTGAGATTGAGGGAGTCCATTGTCTGTCTGGGCTCACTTCCTGAGAATAACCTCTGGTTAAGCCCTTTGTAACAAAGGGCTGAGAAGCTGAGAAGAGCAGAGAGGAAAAAGCAGAGAGAGGCAAATGTGAGAGGATGCTTCCCGGTTCCTAACACCTGGATTTCCTGGTTCCAGTCCCTTTCTGAGGCATGTTTGTATTCTTGCCCTTGGGTCTTACAACCCCCCAAGCTTGAATCTCCTTAACACTGCCTTTTTGTTTTCCCTATCAGCCACTTTGAGTTGGTTTCTATTGCTTTCATCCTCAAAAATACCGAGTCCAACTGAGGTATGCGCCCAGTCTTATTTGCTATTGGGCCTTAATAGATTTGAGAAGGTGTAGCCTTGGGAGGCAATGGGAGAATAAAAGTTATATTGCAATTATGTTAATAGAATTTTAAAGCGGAAGGCGACATAGCCTGACCTCTTGGCCACCACCAACACTCCCATTCACAGCTATGGGAACAGGCACTGAGAGCTTTAAATATTGTTTCCAAAATAGCCTAGATCGTCTGCTCTTCTTTTGTGTTATTCTGCGTCTCAACATCTAATTTTTTAAATTTTATTGATTCCAGAGAGGAAGGGAGAGAGAGAGAGGGAGAGAGAAACATTAATGATAACAGAGAATTATCAATTGCTGACTCCTGCATGCCCCTTATTGGGGATTGAGCCCACAACCTGGGCATGTGCCCTGACCGGGAATCCAACTGTGACCTCTTGGGTCATGGGTTGCTGCTCCACCACTGAGCAATACTGACTGGACTAAGATTTCTTTTTCAATTACAGTTTATATTCAATATTATTTGTATTAGTTGCAGGTGTAGAAATCACATTTCTTAGAGTTTGATGATTGCCCCTTACCTGCTGAGCCGTTCTATTGGTGAGATGCCCACTGCTCATGGATGCACCATGGTGTTGAGGTGTGTTCCCTCCAGCATTTGGCACACAAAGGCTTCACACTGTCAAGAACGAACAGGGAGTTGGGGGCTAATGAACCCCCCCCTCCTCCCCATCACCCTGACCGTTCCGGCAGGGAAGTGGATGTGAGAGGTGGGCTCCTGCTGCTTTGCTGAGATTGGTGGTATAAACAGGTGGCGGGGATTCTAAATTTGGTCTGAGATGAAAACATTTCAAGCAAATAAAATTAAGCTTGATTCTTTTGACAGTGAAGTTATTTCTTTAGAGATGCAGATGTCAGTTTATGAAAGTACAAATCAGTGTTGGAAAAAGAATATTTGAGGAGTGGTGTGTGTGTGTGTGTGTGTCAGAGCTACTCCTGACAAAATGCTTTGGAAAACTCACCCTTCTCTGCCTCCTGAACTTGAAATGAGATGGTGTGTGGAGTCCATTCCCTCCCTCTCCCCATCTTACAGAAGGAAGGAAGCTGTAGCAATTTGTTAGGAACAAAGACATTTGCATTTGCGATGTTCATGTCATTCAGTTCATGCTCTGTGAATTCACAAATGTACAGAAACTCAGCAGTCATCTGGGGTAGGAGAGGCAGAAAGGGAAGGTGTTGATTTTGCATTTTGATGAAGCCCTGATGTGGCAAATCTCAGATGACAGTCTTCTGTCGTGTATCAACCAACTGTAGCACTTGCTGGGTGCTCTGTGGAAAGTGGCTGGAGGCTGGCTGAGCTCGCCTTGGATTCTGGATGCGTGTTAGCAGGAAACCACGGCTCCAATTGAAGGACCGTGATGAGAAGATGATCTTTCTCCTGACGCTCTTATGTACTGGCTCTAGGAGGAAAGGTCAACCAGCCGTCCAAGAAGCGTGGCCTGACTTCTGAGTCCGTGTCGAACTTGGCGAGTGGGCTCTAACTCTGCACATGGAGCATCGCTGTGGAATGAAAGTGGGATCACAAACTTACCCGTTCAAAATGGTGCTGCGTGTGGGTGCGTTTTCCTCTCTGCAGTGTTAGCGTAAGAGCACCTCCTGGTGGTGACTCAGCAGACAAGCATCAGGAATGAAAGGGCAGTAAGTCCTGATCCAGGGGCTTCCCCAAGGGCTGTGGTGAACTTGTAGGGAATCAGGAGCCTTGAGGGTGTGGCCTAACCTCCTGTGCTTTCACAGGCGCTCCAGGTGATTGGATGTTTGCCAGCGTTTGCTCTGGAACAGTGGTTCCTGAATCTGGCTTCCAGTCATTATTACCTGGGGAGTTTTTACAGTCAGGTGTGAAATAAAGCCTGGATGGAAATCATCCCCCCCCCCCTCAGTTAACAAAGATTTGGGGAGACATAATGCAATAAATGATTTTAGAGTAGCCACCTCTACTAGAGGTTAAGGATAGCAGGTCAGGTCATGAAGAAGGAAGGGGAATCCAGACACAGCAAAACATAATAAACCCAGGCCTGGAGGAAGGGAGTGTGTGGCAGGAGTGGGGAGAAAGGGAAGAGGGAGGGAGAAGGGAGAAGACAGGAGAGAGCCTCCTATGCAGGAGCCTGGTATGCAGGTGCCGGAGGGAGCCTTCCCTTTGAGAGACCTGAGCTTCCCAACCCAGGTGTGCACGGAGTCTGAGACAGTAGCAGGGCTTTGTTTACTGGCTGCCCACTGCAGGGGACCCAGCAAGGCGGCTATAAGGACAGCGGAGTGTTTGTCACTGCGCCGCCTCGCCCTGAGCCGGGTCTCAGTGAGGAACCTCAGTGATGCGTTCTGTGCTGAGATCTGTGTTGAAACCCAGCAGCAGGAGGGAGAGGAATGAAGACAATTTGCCTTCCACCTTCACTCTCAACTCCCCCAAATCAGAGTCAGATTTAAAAGAAGAAGAAGAGAAAACAGAAGATTTAAATACGTATTATTTTTCTAGCAAAAAATGTAATTGCTAAACACAAGCCCCATAACGTAGGGCGAACACGTGTTGATGTTGGCACAGCGAGCCACCGCGCTCTTCTCTGTCTGCGCATTCAGTCCGAAGCCTGTGTAGTTCTGCCTGAAAGAAAATCTCCAAAAGAGGACCCATTCCATCCTTGGAGAGATTGCTTGTGTGTGGGAGCACTGTGGATAGAGTGTTACAGCAGAGCCCAAGAGATATCCCACATTGGGTGAAGGGATTTCCTCCTGCGCACCTTTATAAACTGGGTGAGGAGCCGGGCATTTCAGCCAAGGGCAAAGTTTTGCAGGTGGGGCCCAAGCAGAAGGGGGGCCGGGCCGGTGGCTGGTGTGCATTGGAGGCCTGAGAAACACTGGAGGCAGTCGGAACAGAGTTCTGGTTTCTTGCTGCCAACATCTCTTTCTTCCTCTCTACTTTAACCTTTTTTTTTTTTTTTTTTTACAGTTTTCTGAAAAAATTTCCCCCCCCAAGTATGCATATAGAAATTTAGATTTAATTTGTTACAGCTTGCATTTCAAACTCTGGAAAAATGAGAAGTAATTGGAAGATAACAGTAGCAGCTGCCTAACCAGTTGTTTAAAAATATGGCAATAAAGTATTAAATTTGAGGCTTGCTATTTTTATGCACGGATGTCTGTCATTGGTTTTGATAGATTTCTAACCTCACTACCAAGTTAATATTTCTAGGAGGGGGCAGGGGAGGATACCTATGACAATTTAGGGACTATTATTCCCGAAGAAAACTTGCAGTGAATGAAGCCCTAATGTAAACTTTACATAGAGTAGCAATTATTCTCTTAAAACAACAAATAAAGGTGTGTGTGTGGGGGGGGGGAGGAGCAGAGGTGGGACATCTAAGCATAGACCAGGTTGCTCAATTGACCTGCACTGCAAGGCAGCCTCAGGTTTCGGATGCTACCATTGGGGAAAGGCTGACTTGTTTGATACATGGATCCTGAGAAGAATTTGGACTTGGAGGGCGAGGGGGCAGTTTTGGTGGAAGAGGCAGGTTATTTGCATTAGAAACAGGAGGAATGGGATGGTGGAAGTGTAGTAAATGCACATCCAATGCCACACAGGAAGGAGCTTTGTTAGTCCTGTAAATGGGATTAGCCCGCAGCAACAGCATGAACTATTTAGATTATTTTCGTGAAAGTGGAGTTCCATTTGCCCGTGGAGCAAGGTGCAGTGTGTCTCAGGTTGGGCATGACCAGAGCAGTTGTGTGGGCCTTCTGGGGAGGCAGCAGCCAAGGACAGGGGGCAGCAGGCTCTCTGATGGGGATGGAAGGAGTGGAGGGGTTTCCCAAGAAAGACTAGTTTTGTGTGATAGTCATAGGTGCTACTTGGGGGCGGGGACCCCACAACTTTTCTGCTCAAATAAATTAGAGAAAGGCTTGCTGAAACAGCAGCAGGCTGTTCCCAGAGTAAAGAACAAAAACCTTCTATACGTCAGTGACGTGTAAAGTTGAATTAGTGGCTGCCCTGAGCACAGAGCTGGTTAGTAGCTGCGCCCTTTCGCTTAACTGAGGGCCTAGGGGCCTGTTGCCACATTTTTAAAATGGAGATGAAGAATTAGCTTGACCTCCATGGAGTTGCCAGTATTAGACTTACGGAAAAAAATAGCAATTTCATATGGTTCCGCCCAATTTTATCAGCACACCATGTATGTGTGTAATCGTGCATAAGATTGTTGGAAAAATTATGTGGGTAGAAATCTTTGCACTCAGAGTAAGTAGCAAGGCTGTGTGACCAAAACTATGACCACAAGAAGTTGATCCAGAACTGATATGGATTCTGGGGATGGAGAGAGAGGTGAGGGAGGTCAGCAAAAGACAGATAGAGAACATTCCAGGCCTTGTGCACCATACGGACTCAGTGGCAATCACTCAGCTCTGCCCTTGTAGTGGGAAATCAGCCACAGACAATAGGTAAAGAAATGCTTGTGGCTGTGGTCCAATAAAACTTTATTTACAAAAGGCAGGCAGTGGTCTGGATTTGGCCTCCTGCCTATAGTTCTCAGATTCTGACTTTAGCCCAAGAAAGCAGTGAGTGGTAAAGGTGAGAAGACGACTGGATGTTTGCAAACCTAGGTTTTATTTCCGGATCTTCACGAAGTTGACGTGGAGCCTCAGCTGGCTCATCAAGTGGCTTGATAGTTTCTGTCCTAATAAACTCGTACACGGAGGGTAGGGTGGAGGAAGAGGCGATCCGGCAGACTAAACCCTCTGCCAATATATAGCGGTATTTTCCTAGCGCCGTTAACTGCAGTTCTTCCTTCAATCAACAAACTCTTTCTCAGCATCCCCTCTGAACCAGTGCCTTGGGGATGTGGTGGAGAGTAAGACAGCTGTTGCCCTCATTCTGTATGGTGCGTACATTCTCGTGGGGCTATTTATTCTTGGAGCATTGTTGTGTGATTTTAATGGAAAGTATGCTATAAGATCATTGATTCCTCCACTTTTTACAGAAAACGCTTTGTCCCGAGTAGAATAGAACAAGGTACATGAGAAAGGAAGTTCCTTAAATAGAAGCTAGTCCAGAGGAGAAGAGAGGCCTTCTCCCTGGATACTTACTGAACAGGACTTGGGACGAAGTCCGGCTTGGCTGGTATTTGAGCATGTGCAGTCTTACGAGAATACTACGCTCTGTTTATACAGCGGATGCCGCTTCCAGCCCCAGATGTTTCCGGCACCTGGTTAATTTATCCAGGAAAGGCCAATGCTCACTAAGACTCCCAAGTCCCAGGGGTAAGTTTTATGGGTGGGGAAACTGAGGTACTGAAATTGGTGATGGGATTGGCTCAGATCACAGCTCACTTGCTATAGGACTCTGGCCAACACAACGGGAGGTCCTAAGAAGGTCTCTCTCCCTGGGCCTCCCTGCTCCTGAGCACCTGGGACTTCTCAGAAGCCCGACTCCAATTAGGCTTAAGAAGTATTAGAGGGACTCGTGAGCCTGCTGGGGAGAACCTATTTGACAAAGGAGAGGCTTGAATCAGGAAACCAGATGTCGGGTCAGGACGGGAACTTTGACAGCATCTGCTGCGAGTCGGAGGCTGTGTGTGTCAGAGACGAGCAGACAGTGTGGAAGCCATCTCTCTTCTTCCTTTCTCGGCTGGTTTCTTTTGCCCCTTGAATGGCCCATATTGAGATGTCTTTCATGGAGAACTATCCTGGAACCAAAAGGGATTCCTGTTCAGATGGTTGTGATATCTTTTCTCACTTTCTCACTTTTCTCACTTTTTTAAAATTATTATTATTACTAGAGGCCTGACGCACAAAATTTGTGCAAGGGGCTCGCCCTCGCAGCCCCGGCTGCCTGGCTGTCCCTCACAGCTTCGTCCTGATGGTTGTTCTGCTGTTTGGTCTAATTAGCATATTAGCTCTTTATTATATTATTGTTATTATTTTAAATATATTTTTATAGATTTAAGAGAGGGAGGAGTGGGGGAGATAGAAACATCAATATGAGAGAGAATCCTTGATCAGCTGCCTGCCCACCACTGGGGATCGAGCCCAAAACCTGGGCATGTGCCCTGACCAGGCATTGAATCAGGTTCACAGGTCGAACACTGAGCCACGCCAGCTGGCCAGTTTTAAATGATTAAGCCCAGAGTTGGAGCTACATGTCTTATTCCTTCTCCCTGGTCTGTGGCGGTGGTCACCAACCAGGCAGGCAGATCCAAACATGTCACAGGGGCGCGGGGGCTGGGGGAGTGTTAGGCATGGTTTGAACAAGCTTATTTAACAGTATCGTTTAATTTTGTATTGGGGCAATAGAGAAAGAGAACCTATCGCAGTGATTCTCAACCTTCCTAATGCCACAGCCCTTGAATACAGTTCCTTATGTTGTGGTGACCCCCCAACCATAAATTATTTTCGTTGCTACTTCATAACTGTAATGTTGCTACTGTTATGAATCATCATGTGAATATCTGATATGCAGGACCCCTGTGAAAGGGTCGTTTGACTCCCAAAGGGGTTGCGACCCACAGATTGAGAACCACTGACCTATCGTAAGGTGACCAGATGTCCTGCTTTTGGCGGGACAGTCCCAATTTTTAACAATTTGTCCCACGTACTACGGTGTTTTAAAAATGTCCCGATTTTTGGAAAGAATGCACGACAAGCTAGGGAATGGCGGAAGAACGGGAAGGGAAGATACGGTTTTCGGCGGCCAAGCGGTCAATGGTGTCCCGCTTTACCAATGTTAAAATCTGGTCACCTTAGATCGGCTTTGCAATGTGCCTATCTCGCATTTGCCAAAAGTGCGCTTCTAAGAGTAAAGCTCAATCAAATCTTCGTGGCTGCTTGGGATGACCAGTCATTCTAAAAATTGCTGAGAGATTTTAATGTTTATCAAAAGAAGATTTGAATGTTTATTTTTCTTTCAAAAAAAGAGGAAAACCGAAATAAAAATAGGCTCTTTTCTAGTGGCCTGGCTGAAACAACAAGCCCAGAGCAAGGCATTCTGGGGCAGTCACCGCAGTCATGTCAGGACTACACAGAAGAAAGGAAAGGGCTGAGGCGGCTTTCCTCAGGGACAAGAATGGTGAGCAAGTAGCTTTGCACTACATCAGGAAGCCAACTGGTTTGGGTTCACCAGGCCTGGTGAGAGCCAGGGTGCCAGTCCAGAGCAGCCCTATCGCTGTGACCATAGCTGCCTGGAGCTTGCGTCCAGCAAGGAAGTTGTGGATGTCCTGGGTGATATGAGGTCCGATCTAAGCAAGACCTCACCAAGTCAGGATGTGGGGGTCACTCTTAGCACCTGGAGCTGTTCAAAGGTGCATTAGCTCCTTCTTTGGAAGGAGAGGAGGAGGCACAAGGATGTCAAGAACAAACCCCATATTTGCATACAATGGTTTTAAGCACCAAGATTTGGGGAGGGTTTGTCGCCATAGCAAAACTTAAATGGTTGTGATTCACTAAATCTCAGCTTTCTCCTTTGCAAAATGGAAATAAGACTAACCTCATCCTGTTCTGTGAGAATTTAACAAACGGTGTTTACAAATTGTAGTCAATGCCTAACCCTAAAGGTGGCTATGTTGATGCTGAGGTTACAGTATCAGCTTTCTTCTTCCGCTGTCAGTATGGTCTCTCTTCCAACAGACAGGCTCTGAGCAATGGCACTGGCATGGAGCAGTGGGCCATGTCCTTGGAGCTGGTCACACAGGATTTGCTCTGATCCATCCACACTCACCGGTCCTCACCATGCCTGCATTTACTCATTTTGTGCATATTCACTGAGCACCTACTATATACTGGGACTTGTGCCAGCCCTGGGCAAACAGTGGGGGATAAGCAGGAATTACTGCCTGTGTCAGTGCGCATGCCCCGGGTTCTTAGAGAAGCAGGTGCCCTAGGAGCTGGAGGTGTGGAGAGGGCCTTCAGATGACCCTGTGAAGGAGAGAGGGCGGTACGGAGCACCAGAGAGCAAGAGTCCCCAACTGCAGCCCAGGTCTAAGGAAGTTGGGGAGCCCTTGATGTGAAGTGGCTTGTCGGGAGTCCTCGTCTGGCAGGAAGGACCTGAGGCCAGTGCTGTCCTCAGTCAGTGGCTGGGAATAGCCCATGGGCAGTGAGGCCTGGGCACAGTGCAATGGTGGATGCAGAGCACAGCAGCTGGGCCCGGCTGTCATTCACCCTCCCTGCAGCAGGGGACCTGAGTGGCTCATTTTAGGACTGGAGTTTACAGTCTAGAGGGGAAGACGGGCATTAAACAAATCATCACACAAGCTGTCAGTGCTTTGCCGTTGTGATGAGAGCCACAGAGAAGTACAGCGGCCACGCGGTGGTAGAGCAGAGAGCCTGCTGCTAGTAGGGAAGGTTAGGAAGCCTTCCTGGAGGAAGGGGTTTCCTGGGGCTGAGGTTGGGAAGACAGGCGGGAGTTGGCCAGGTGAAGATGGGCTGGAGGAGTATTCCAGAGAGAGGTGGCTTGTCAGGAGCCCCCATCTGGCAGGAATGGCCTGAGGCCAGTGCTGTTCTCAGTCAGTGGGTGGGAATAGCCTGTGGGCAGTGAGGCCTGGACAGGGGTGTTTCAGATGGGGTGGGGGGAGAGGGGGGGATGGGGGGGAGAGAGAGAGAGGGAGAGGGAAGAGGAAAGCTAGCAATGTTTCTATCTGATAAATTGTCATAGAAATATAGAAATTCTAGAGACTTTAAAAAGATCATTTCTGTTCTCTCCTGATATTCTTTCCTTTGAGATTCCATGATGGCATTATTTTTCCAGGAACAAGAACCACTCCCCTGAACTCCCTCAAGTGCACACTCTCAGACCCAATTGAGCCCTTGTAATAAACTACCAAAGAAGTCTGGCTTTATCTGCTCCTTGGGGGACACGGGGACATGCTGCCTTATTGATGAAGACTTTACCAGTCACTGACCCCAGGGCCCCTCGGTGTGAGGAGCGGTCCCAGCCATCTCCACCCTATCAAAACACGATGAAACGCCAACACAGGTTACAGAACCGGTCCTGGGAGTGTACACAATCTGTCACTTTCATGTTTGAAGACTGACAGTAAGAACCTAAGCATGAGGCTGATGGCGTCCGGCCCACCCAACCCCCACTGCCTCTCAGCCAGAGGCCCTGTGGAGTCCTCCGTGTGCAGGTGGCTCTGGCGTCCCCAGGTCACCGTGACGATGGCAGAGGGTGGCTTCTATGCACCCACAGATTCCTGTAGGTCAAGTTGCGTGGGAGATAGAAACATCAGTGATGAGAGGGAATTATTGATCTCCTGCCTCCTGCTCGCCCCACACTGAGTTCTAGCCCTCTACCCGGACATGTGCCCTGACCAGGAAGCTAACCATGACCTCCTGGTTCATAGGTTGACGCTCCTCCATGGAGGCATTTCCCGCTCTTGTTAAACACTAGAAACCTTTGCTGATTTCTAAAATGGGCCAGAGTCCTTTCAACCTGTTTCCTCTCCCCTAACCATCCCAGCCGGCCCCCTCTGATCTGGATGAGCAAGGTCACCTGTCATGAAAGCGGCTCAAATACTCCTGGCCTCTGGGGACAGGGGCCCCCACCTGTGGCCCTGACATCGCCCATTTCTCATTGGTTCCCACACCCTTGAGGGACACTGTTGCCTTTCCCGCTTCTGCCTTAAACACATTAGCAATATGTGAGTGCCGGCGCCAGGAGGAGAAGAGCATTTGCTAGTAGCACCGGGAAGAAATCAGTTCTCTGCCCGCCTGTGCGCCTGAGGAATGATTCTTATTAGATTAGGATTTGTCTGGAGCTGTGTCAGCCCCGTGTGCTTCCTCGGCTCCTGCTGCAGAGGGGAGCCTCCCGCCCAGCTCATCCCCAGCCTCCGCTTCTCACTGTGCAGCTGCTGCTGCTGCTCTGCCTGCCAGAGGAGCTGCTTCCAGGGATATATCCATATATTTAATGGAAAAGGAAGGGAAGAGGAAAGGGAGGGAGAGAAGCAAACACACTGAAAAAGAAAGCAACCATAGAAGTTTTGCGGGAGAATGACAGAGCAGACAGACTCCTGCTGCCTGTTGTGGTTGGAGGACCAAGATGCTGTCCTTTCACCTGGCAGCCACCAGCTTCACTCGCCCTGTCGCCCACGGGACACCGTGTCTGGAATTGATGGGTCCTGTGTTCAGCGTGTTGCCTGGGTGCTTCCTGCTTGCTTTTGCAGCCCCTGCGTTCCTGGCATGTAAGCCAGGAGAATCCAGGGCCTTACAAAGGGCAGGAGGGCGGATGAGGGACACATAGTTTCCCTAGTCCACCTCGCCATGTGAATTGTGGTTCAGACACAAGACAGGAGCCAGAAGGCCTGGACCCAGACAGGCTGGGCGGCCAGCTCCCGCCTTCTATTCACGCTCTCCACTTGGGTGTGTCTCCTTCCTTCGGGAAGAGAGGGAGGTTTTGGGCGGTGTCCCCACAGCCTTAGAGAAACCGTGTGGGAAGAGTGAGCTCCACAGGCTATGTCCCAGGGCTGCAGGTAGATGCCTTTTGTGACTTGATCTTCCTAAAATGAACTCTGAAGAGGCCCTGTGCCCTCACCCCTCTCCTTGCTGAAAATGCTTCTGTGTGGCTCCCCCATTGCCCCTGCTGTGGGATGGGCAAGGAATTTGGTGGTCTTGAATATCCTTGAAAATGCCATAGGAGATGCAAGCAGGGTCCAACCGGGAAAATAAGGACCCTTGTGCGTTCTTAAAACAGAGAGGATTAAATGCAGGGACTTGGTCAGACCAGTAAAGAAGAGTGGAAAGGCCAGCAGGGGATGTTGTGGCGCCATCAATTCACAAGCAGAAAGGCATACGTGGAGGGACGAAGGTCACCAGTGGGGACTCTGTTACATGGCAGAAGCAGGAGCCACTGATGACATAGAGCTTTCTGAGTCAGGGAAGGAGGGAGAAAAATACTCCAGGTGCCCCCCCCCCCCCCCCCCCCCCCCCCCCCCCCCCCCCCCCCCCCCCCCCCCGCCCCGCTCCTATTTCTAACCTTCTTAGGAAGGCTGCCAGAACAGAATACCACAGAGGGAGGGCTTAAACAACAGACATTTATTTTCTCATAGTTCTGGAGGCTGGAAGTCCAAGATGAAGGTGCTGTCAGGGTTGGTTCCTGGTGAGGCCTCACTTCCTGGTTTTCAGATGGCCACCTTCTTGCGTGTCTTCTTCACATGGCCTTTCGTGTGTGTGTGTGTGTGTGTGTGTGTGTAGAGGGGGGGAGGGAGAGAGAGAGGGAATGAATCTGTATCTCATCCTCTTATAAGGACACTAGTCTATCAGAGTAGGGCCCTACCCTTTTGACCTCATTTAACCTTCATTGCCTCCTTGAAGGCCTTATCTCCAAATATAGTCACACTGAAGGTTGGGGCTTCAACTATGGAATTTTAAGGAAAGACATTTCAATCCATAACACTTCCTCTTTCCTACCAGGGTCTCCCATGGGTCAAGCCAATGGCCGACATGGGAACCTGAGAAATGAGCTTACAAGGGGACGAGCCCTGTGGGCAGCCAATGGGTGCACCTCTGGGAGATCTTGAGTCTCGGTCTGGAACGAGCCAGGTCTCTTGCCTTGTTCATGTTCGCTCTTTGCCTGGAACCCCCTTTTCTCTTTACTGCCCCTTACCTGGCTGAGTTCTCATCCTCAGTGCCATCTCGTCTATAGGTTGGATTCTTTCATGTGAAGTGCCAGGCACTTAACTGGTACCTGAGAATCAACTAAATACCTACCTACATGGAGCTGACATTCTAGTTGGGGGTGGGGGGGAGATGAATTAATAAATGAGCAAATAATAGTATTTCAGATGGTGACATAAGAAGTGGAGGAAAATAAATCCGGTAAGGAAGGCAAGGAGTGACAGAGGTACAGGCAGCGTGTGTATTTTATGGTAGATTATTGGTCAAGAAGACCTCAGGGAGAAGTGCAGTTGACCCTTGAACAATGCTGGATTAGGGGTGCCAATCCCCGCCCCCCCCGCCCCCGACGTACTTGAAAATCCATGTGTAACTTTTTACTCCTCAAAACGTAACTAGTAATAGCCTGTTGTTGACAGAAGCCTTACTGATAACCTAACAGTCAACTAACACATATTTTATATGTCATATTTATTAAATACTGTTTTCTTACAATATAGTAAGTTAGAGAAAAATGTATGAAGAGAATCATAAGGAAAAGAAAATACATTTACAATATTTATGGAAAAAAATCCACGTTTCAAACCCATGTTGTTCAAGAGTCAACTATAATGCCTAAGCAGAGAATTTAAAGACAGGAGTCACAAGGGCTGTGACAAGCTGAAAAAGCACCCTCCCTCCCAAAATGTTTATATCCTCATCCCTAGAACTCATCCTGTAATTGTATTACCTTACATGGTGAAGGGACTTTGCAGATGTGACTAAAGATTTGAATGGGGCAATCATCTTGGATTTTCTTGGACTTCAAGTGTCATCACAAGGAACCTTATAAGAGGAAGGTAAAAAAATCAGAGTCGGTAGGAGGAGAAATGATGACCAAATTAAGAAGTTGGAGTGATATGAGGAAGAGCCAGCCATCCAGGAATACAGGTGGCCTCTATGAGCTGGCAAAGCTCAAGAGGCAGATTCTCTCCTGAAGCTTCCAGAAGGAACACAGCTCTGCAGATTCCTTGAATTTAGAGCTCTGACCTCAGAATGGAAAGAGAATACATTTTTGTTCTTTTAAGCTGCTCAATGGTAATTTGTTACAACAGCAACAAGAAATGCATACACATGTAACTGGGAGAAGAGTGTTCCAAGGAGATAATCTGCAGGTGCAAGTGTAGAAAGGTGCCTGAGGTATTGATTCCATTTGTTGATTATTTCCACCATTAACACATTTATTTTAAACTGGGGGCACGGTGCACAAAAATTTGTGCACTCGGGGTGGAGGGAGTCCCTCAGCCCGGCCTGTGCCCTCTCACAGTCTGGGACCCCTCAGTGGATGTCCTATGATGGCCCCAGTCTGCCAGGCGCCTTTTGTGTGTGTGTGTGTGTGTGTGTGTGGCCACTGGGGACCTGCCCCCAGCTGCATCTGAGGCTCGGAGCAGTCCTCCTG
>PVJC01010405.1:0-43760 GCA_004026665.1 Murina feae
ATTCTCTGTTGTCCACATCCATTGCTTATGCTTATATGAATGCATACAAGTCCTTTGGTTGATCTCTCCCCGTCACACCCACCCTCTGCTACCTTCCCTCTGAGTTTTGAGCATCAAATCAATGCTTCTCTATCTCTGCATCAGTTTTTGTTTATGTTGTTCATTATAATCCACAAATGAGTGAGAGCAAGTGATATCTATCTTTCTCTGACTGACTTATTTCACTTAGCATAATGCTCTCCAGTTCCATCCATGCTGTTGCAAATGGTAGGAGTGCCTTCCTTTTGATAGCACCATAGTATTCCATTGTGTAGATGTGCCAAAGTTTTTTAATCCATTCATCCGCTGATGGGCACTTAGGCTGACTCCAAATCTTAGCTATGGTAAATTGTGCTTCTATGAACATACGTGTGCATATATCCCTTCTGATTGGTGTTTCTGGTTTCTTGGGATATATTACTAAAAGTGGGATCACTGGGTCAAATGGTAGTTCAATTTTTAGTTTGTTGAGGAAACTCCATAATGTTCACCACAGTGGCTGCAACCAGTTTGCATTGCCACCAGAGGTGAATGAGGGTTCCTTTTTATCTGCATCCTCGCCAGCATTTGAAATTTGTTGATTTGTTGATGATAGCCATTTTGACAGGTATGAGATGGTACCCCGTTGTCATTTTGATTTGCATCTGTGAGTCTGCTGGTGGTGAAGCAGGATTTTGGCTTGAGTGGCTGCCGGGTCACAGGCAGTGTCCAAGGCCTGTCTGGGTGGTGGTGTTGATGAGTTCCTAGAAGAGGCCGCTTTCCCGCTTGTATCATTAGGTGTCCCAGAAATTCGTTAATGAGACTTTGAAGCAGAATTTACTCGAGAAAGCAGTGTGTGTGTGTGTGTGTGTGTGTGTGTGTGTGTGTGTGTGTGGTTTCTAACATTTAACTGTATATTTTCCAGGTTTATAGAGCCAGCAAAGTAAAGCTTTACTGTATTCTAAGAATGGGGGACTGGTAGGAATTAAAAAATTAAAAACCGTCCTGGGATTCCTGGGGTTCCTGGGATAGGAATTCAAACATCACAAAGATGGGGACAAAAGTAGCTGGGACATCATCATCATCATCACCTGAAAACAATATATCATCATCAGCCTCAGGAGGCAAAAAATTGGATGGGAGATATGTAGTTATCTAGAGAACTCATGAAGTCCAGACCTAAAGTAATGATTCTGAAACATGAATTCATATCAGAATCACCTGCATGTTTGTTAAAACACAGATTACCAAGCCCTACTCCAAGAGTTTCTGATTCATCAGGTCTTTGGTAGAACCTGAAAATTTGAGTTTCTAACACATTTTTGGGTAATGCTGCTGCTGCTATGCAAGGACCATACTGAGAAGTACTATCTAGAGAAAAGAGACTAGAAAGATAAATCTCACATTTCAGGCTACTGGCTAAAATGTTGTTTTAATGTTTTCTTTAGCCAACACGGACAAATTTATGTAGATAAAGATCCAGTGATAACTATTTCTTTGAATCGCTTTTTTCCCATGTGTTTATAAAAACTTGCCAATTTCCTTTTCATCTTTCCTCCATTAAGGTTCCATATCTCTCACTCTTAATTACAAGACTGAACCTAGAAATTTAAAATTTAATAAAAAACATCTTCAGAAACAGAATTCATCAAGTGACCACATCTGAAATGTAGGTACAGATCTTTGTTACATATATGTGCATAGAGCCTATCTAGACAAATACACAGAATTAATATGTGTATTATAAAGTTGAATTAATTACCTTTTTCTGGGTATAATGTGTATTAATGCTGTTAATTTACTAGGCTACATTCTAAACAAAAAACATGCTGAATTGAAAAAAGAGAATTACCAGTATGAGTGCTTGTGTATGCACACACACAGTATTCCTCTGGGCTATTTATCTTTTGAAACATCAAATTTATACAAGGCTTTCAGGAACACACCACCTCCATATGTCACAAAATTTCCTATATGATTATGTGCCTCATTTTGCTATTTATCTTATTGCATATAACTACTGTCTTAGTAAAACTAAACTTCTATTTAAAAAGAGTAGCCAAAATAATATTATATTGTGCAATTCAAAAGCACATGCTTCTAAAAAACATAAACACCCACTATGTACTATTCAGCAGGCGCTAGGAGACAGTGGTTCCTGCCCTTATGTATTTCACAGTCTGGTGTGGGAAACAGATGTGAATAATTAACTACAAAGCTATGTGAAAATGGCTATTATAGAGGTATGAAGAAAATGTTATGAAATCACAAATGAACTGCTGTCTATTTTTCTTAAAGAATCAGAAGTCTTGATAAAACTGCTATAGTTGGATCTTGAAATAATTGCCTAATGAAACTATAAGAAAGACCATGTCAGGCAAAGGCACTTGTGCACAAAGATTTTGAAGGAATAAAAGAGCTTAATTTGTTCAGGGAAGAGTGAGAAATTTGGTGTGCCTGGGTTCTAGGTGACAGGAATAGAAGCAGTGCGAGATGGAGTAGGGAATGTGGGTAGGAGCTAAACTCTGAAGGACTTTGAAACATATGCTAAGAGATTAGAATATTTAATTTAATTTATATCTTTATTGTTGAGCTATCTCTCCTTCACCACTACCCCCATAGCCCTCCTCCATCCATATCCCACTCTGCTCCAGGCCTTCACCACCCTATTGTCTGTGTCCATGGATAAGGCGTATATGCATATAAATTCTTTGGTTAATCTCTCCTTGTCCCTCCTCTCTCCTTCTCTTTGAGATTCATCAGTCTGTTTCATGTTTTCATGCCTCTAGTTCTATTTTATTCATCAGTTTATTTTGCTCATTAGATCCCTTTTTGTTTATTTTGATTTTTAGATTCAGTTGTTGATGTGTATTTGTTGCCATTTTATTTTTCATATTTTTTACCTTTTTTTCTTGTTTTTCTTAAAAAAGACCTTTTAACATTTGTTTGTAATTCTGGTTAGGTGGTATTGAACTCCTATAGATTTTTCTTATCTGTTAAGCACTTTATCTGACCTTCAATTTTAAATGATAGCTTTTCTGGCTAGAGTAATCTCAGGTGTAGGCCCTTCCTTTTTCATCACTTTGAATAATTCCTGCCATTTCCTTCTCAAAAGTTTATGTTGAGAAATCATCTGATAGTCATATGGGTGCACCTTTGTAGATAACTAACTGCTTTTCTCTTGCTGCTTTCAAGATACTCTTTTTGTATTTAGCTCTTGGCATTTTAATTATGATGTGTCTTGGTGTGGGCCTCTGTGGGATTCATCTCATTTGGACTTTTTGTGCTAGTCTATTTCTTTCACCATGTAAAGGAAATTTTCCATCATTATTTCTTCAAATGGTTTTCAGTTTTTTGCTATGTCTCTCCTCCTTCTGGCACCCCCATGAAGTGAATGTTGGTACATTTGAAGTTGTCCCAGAGGCTTCTTATACTATTTTCATATTTTCTTTTTGCTCTTATAATTGGGTGTTTTTTGCTTCCTTGTATTACAAATCACTGATTTGATTCTCAGCATCCTCTACTCTACTCTTGATTCCTTATAAATTATTCTTCTTTTCAGTTAGCGTGTCCTTCATTTCTGACAGGTCCTTTATTATGTTGTTGATGTTCTTATTAAGTTTCTTGAAGTTCTCGCAAAGTTTCTTGACATTCTCACTAAAACCCTTGAAGCTTTCATTAATTTCCTTGAACATCCTTATAATCATTGTTTTGAATTCTGATTCTAGTAGTTTGCTTCCATTTGGTTTAGTTCTTTTTCTGGAGATTTCTTCTGTTCTTTCATTTGTGACATGTTTTTTTGTCTTAAATTTTTGACTCTTCCCTGTGTTTGTCTCTATGCATTAGGTAAAGCTGCTATGTTTCTTGGAATTTGTAGATTGGTCTTGTGTAGTAGCATCCTATAGGGCCCAGTGGCTCAGCCTTCCCAGTCACCTGAGCTGGCACTGTAGGTGTGCCCCTGTGTGGGCTGCATGCACTTTCCTATTGTAGTTGAATCTTGATTGCTGTTGATGTCACTGAGAGGAACTGACCTCCAAGCTGGCTGTGAGGACCAGCTGTGACTATAGCAGTGGAGTTCCTGTATAGGAGCCATCCCTATGAAGCAAGATTTGCTTCAGTGAGGTTTTGGTGCACACTGAATCTTCCCTTTGAGTCTGTTGCTCATGGATGTGGAAGAGTTCGAATCTAGCATGGTCTGAAGCTGTCCACTGGGTGCACTGGTTTTGTGCACCCCCCACAGGGAGGTTCAAAGTAAATCACTGCTTTTGCCTTTTCTGGGGCCACCCAGCAGGAGCTACAAAGCTCTCTGCAGATTGCTGCTTCCTGTGTTGGGCTGTGAACCATGGCAAGCTGCTGCTAGTGCTGGACCTAAGGACACTTATCAAGAGGTATGGGGCACACTGAGTTCAGCTGCTACTTCTTTGAGAGATTATAGGAAAGTCTAAAGCCTGAGCCAGAACAGACCATCCATATGAAAAAGACACTGCAAGCAGCTTTAGTAGGGCTACAATTTGGATGGGGCTAGTTCTAAGGGAATCACCAGGGAGCGAATGGTGAGGGCCAGGTTGATGGAGCCTCAGATATGGCACCTGCAAGTCAGCTCTGTGTGTGTGTGGGGGGGGGGGGGGGGAGCAGGGAAGGTCCAAGAACTTTTGTTCAGCAATATGCTGTCCCCAGGTTCCTGCCCTGATTCCAGACAATTTGGTTCCTCCCCTTATGTCCCTGTATCATTTCAAGCTGCTGCCCCAGTGCTGGAGCTCAGAGGGAATGAGTACAGGTAAGTCCATGGTCTAGCTTTTTAAGAGGAACTGCAGCAACCTCTAGCAGCCTCCTTGTCACTCAACATCAATACCTGCTGGTTTCTACAGCCCAAAGTTACAGGGACATCTCTTTCCAGCACTGGAACCCTAAGTTGAAGGGTCTGGTATGAGGCTGGGACCACTTGCTCCTCATTGGAGGCCTCCATAGCCAAGATATTCCTCCCATTTAAAAACAAATGCCAAATATGAGTGTTGGACCAGCTTATTGCACACCTCTGCCCTCCTACCAGTCTCAATGTGCTTTCTTCTATTAATTCTCTATCTTTAGGACTTCCATTTAGCCAGAGAAATTTCAGGTGGTTCTGAATGATGGTTTTTCTGTATTTTGGTTGTAATTTTGATGTGGTTATGGGAGGATGCAAGTACAACATTTATTTATGCTGCCATCTTGGTTCCTCCAGGGATTGGAACATTTTAGTGAGTAGTGAATCTTTAAAGGAAACAGATGGTGTTTGTCTCTTAGAGCTAAAGCATTTCATTCCATTTGTGTTCTTTATAAATGTATTTATTAATTCCACAAAAATATATTGAGAACCTTCCATTTGAAAAGCGCTATACTAAATCACTTTGAGAACTACAAGGTAAATTAGACACAGTATTGTAACAAGCTTCTTAATCTTATATGCTAGTGAATTCCTCTTGTTACTCTCAAACACACATATGCACAGAAAACAAATAAAAAATATTGATCAGCAACAGGAGAAAGTTCTATGGACAGAACTAAATCCCCCAAAATTCATGTGTTGAAGCCCTAATCTCCAATGTGATTTCATATGGAGATAGAGCTTTTAGGAGGTTGAAAAAGTCCTAAGGGTCAGGTGTTAATCCAAAAGGATTGGTGACCTTATAAGAAGGGGATAGAAACCACTCTTTATCTCTCTTTCTTTCTCTCCCCTCCCCATACATGTACTGAGGAAAGTCTGCCTGAAGATACAGAGAGAAGGTGACATCTGGCATCCTGATCTTACCCCTGCAGCCTTCAGAACTATGAAAAATATAGCTCTGTTGTTTAAGCCACCAATGTTATTTTGTTATGGAAGCCTAAGCAGACTAAGATGGAGACAGAGAGTATTGTAGAGTTGATTTTGTACAAGAAGTCATGCTTAAACCTTGTAGTAAGTTGAGATTTCTGAGCTCATCTGGCTAAGTGCTCACAGGATACAAGTATCCCTTGGCTTACCTCCATCCAATGACAAATGACCCACTACTCAATGAATCAGCACATACTATAATGGATAACTTTGACAGTATAAAATGCCTTCTGCTAACAAATATTCTGTCTGCCTCTAATTCCCATTGCTCCTTCATTTTGCTTTCCAGAGCCACCAGTACAGATTGGTAATGCTAAGATTGCTAGCTATAGCATGCAACAAGTGTTCATTAAAAAGCTTAGACTTCTTTCAACTTTACACTAATAAATTGATGTGAGGTTGAAGATTTATGCTTGTTCAAGAAACTATATTTGGAAAGCATATACAGACTAGGAATTCCTATCAGAAAATTTACTTTCAGTCATTTACCTGCAAAATGGTTCCCTGCAATAGCTGCTGCTGCAGCTGAGCTATGATCTTAACCTATGGGCTGAGATTCTGTAAGGCTGAAGTTCCTCTAGTTCTTCAAGAACTCTCAGAGTTGCCACAGAATGCTGTAGCATGCATGCATTTTATTGTAACAATAAAGTCCTTTTTTGCACATAAAAGACTGGAAATTTAGTTGAATTATAAAGTGTGATCTAATAAAATTACTATAGGTTATTGATAATAAAAACTGGACTCTATTTTTGTAGTCACTTAGAAATCACCACTTAGCATGGGGTCATGCCTAACATTTCTATGCCTCAATTTCCTTATCTGTAATACATGAATATTATTGGCTATTCCATTATGAATATGTGGTAAGAATAAAATGAAAATTTCTTTAGAAATAGTCTACACACACTTATTCTAAAACCTCTTGAGATACTTCTTTTACTGATGGTATGTAGTAGATATATTTCAATTTTTTCCACTATGCTCAACAAAGCCATCACATGTTGTCAGTGGATGCAAGTGTGTGTGTGTGTGTGTGTGTGTGTACACATATAGACCCAAACTGAAAAACAAAACAACAAAAGTTTGCTTTCTCTAGCCAAAAGACCACCAAAGAGACAGCCTAGCAAGACAGAAAACTTGTAGACAATAAACAATCTATTCCAGTTAAAAAAGAAACAAACAAGAAAAACCTGTGGTTACATATACAGCAGCAAAGGCAAACTAGAAAGTCAAGTCTTCCATGGTAATAAAGCTACAATGAGGTGTCCCAAACACTCCACTAGGAAGTTGTCTCAGAAGGTCAAGTAGGGAGTTGAGACTCCATTAATCACTTCTGGGAGGTTCTCCTTCTCCTTGCCTCATCTTCCCCCAACTCTGGATCCCTGGCATTACACTGTCAGAGGAGACCATGTGGGGAGTCTAGATTTTTACCCATCTGGCAGTAACAAGGTACCAATCCACCTCCTCACTATGGTGATATCAACAAAGGCCTGCAGAAGAGTCAAGCTTTTCACCATTACCCAGTGGCATAAGAAGGCCATCATATGTTTTTGTCAGTGGATGCAACATGGGGACAGTAATGAGGAACACCTAATTCTCCCATCTAGGGAGCTATCTCTGTAGGCATTGCAAGAAGTGGGAACTCCCACTCTCTTTTAGGATTAATAAAAAGACTCCTCTTGAGTATCAATGGAAGCCAAGTAGAGAAACTGGACTTCTACATTTACCTGAGACTAATGTGGTAGCGCTCCCACTTTCTCTGATGAAGTGGTCTTAGAGGAGGCCAGCTGAACTAGAAGGTTTAAATAGGAACCGGAGAGTCATAATACTGCAAATCCAGGTTTCATTAAGAAAATCACTTTAACAAGAATAAGAAACATATCTAGTTGAATGAAAAAAAACCCACAATAAATGTATGCCAATACCAAAATAACAGAGATATCATTATTATCTGACAAGGATGTTAAAGTCACCATCAGTAAAATGTTTCAACAAGCAATTATGAATACATTTGAAACTAATGGCAAATAGAAAGCCCCAGGGAAAAAGATCTCAGCAAACAAACAGAAGATATAATAAATAACAAAATTGAATTCAACAAATTTTTAGGTTACAAGATCAACACATAAATATAATTTACATATCTACATATCAGCAATGAACAATCTAAAAAAGATAGTAAGGAAACATTCTATTTAAAATGGAACAAAAAAATGAAATATAGAATAAGTTTAACCTAAGAGATACAATATTTATACAACTGAAGATTATAAAACATTGTTGAAATAAATTAGAGAACATCTAAAAATGGTAAGGCATCCTGTATTCATGAATTGGAAGACTTAATATTGCTAAAATGGCAATACTCCTCAAAACATTTCATAGATTACATGAAATGCTTATCACTATACCTACAAACATTTTTCACAGAAATAGAAAAGCATATGCTAAAATTCATATGGCGTAACAAAGGTACCCAAATAGCTAAAAAACATTTAAAAAGAAACAAAGTTGGAATATTCACACTTCCCAATTTAAAACTTATTACAAAGCTACACGAATCAAAACAGTGTGTTACTGGTATAAGGATAAACATATAGGTCAATAGAATAGAATAGAATAGACAGTCCAGAAATAAATCCTTAAATTTCTTGTCAATTGATTTTCAATAATAGCACCGAGACTATTCAATGCAGAAAGGATATTCTATTCAGTAATTATTCTGGGACAACTCAACAGCTACATGCAAAGAATGAAGTAGCATACACTCCACACTATATAAAAAAATTAACTCAACATTAATCAAGAATCTAAACATATGAGCTAAAACCATAAAAACTCTTAGGAGAAACAATAGAGTTAAATCTTCCTGACCTTGGATTTGGCAATTATTTTTTTCTTTTTATTAATTTTACTAGAGGCTTAGTGCACAAAAATTTGTGCACTCGGGGGGGGGGGTCCCTCAGCCCAGCCTGTGCCCTCTCTCAGTCTGGGACCCCTCGGGGGATGTCTACCTGCTGGCATGCCTGGCAAGCCTGGGTGAGGGGTGATGGCCATTTCAGGCTGCCCACAGCCCCTACAGGGTGCGGGTCCCTACTGGGGTGCCTGGCTGGAACAAGATATCTGGGATTTATTTAACTTCTATAATTGGAACTTTGTTGCCTTGGTTCCCCGCTCGAAGCCTGGGTTGCCCCTGGCAACCCAAGGTCCCAGCCCCACAGGTATCTGGGGTTTGTTTATCTTCTATAAATGAAACTTTGTAGCCTTGAGTAGAGCTCAAGGCCCACAGGGCCCTGGCTTCCTCAATTGCCTGGGGCAACTCCAGCTCTGAGACTGCCACCATCTTAGTTGAGTTAATTTGCATATTTTCTCCTGATTTGTTGGTGGTGTGGCTTGTAGGCGTGGCTTGTGGGTATAACAGAGTTAGGGTCAATTTGCATATTACTCTTTTATTAGATTAGATATTGTTTAAGTATGACATTTCTCTTTTTCCCCCCAATTGATCCTCCAAGCCACTCCCACCCCCGAGGGCAAGCCCCCACAGCCCCTGTCTGTGTCCATTGGTTATGCTAATATACATGCATACAAGTCCTTTAGTTGATCTCTAACCCCCCCTCCCCTGCCTTCTCTCTAAGGTTAGATGATCTCTTCAGTGCTACATTGTCTCAGATCTATTTTTGTTCATCAATTTATGTTGATCATTATGCCACACATATAAATGACATCATGTAATATTTATCTTTCTCTGACTGGCTTATTTCACTTAGCATAATGTTCTCCAGTTCCACCCATGTTGCTGCAAATGGTAAGAATTCCTTCTTCTTTACAGCAGCATAGTATTCCTTTGTGTAGATATACCAGTTTTCTAATCCATTCATCTGTTGATGGGCACTTAGGCTGTTTCCAAATCTTAGCTATTATAAATTGTGCTGCTATGAACAGAGGGGTGCATATGCCCTTTCTTATTGGTGTTTCTGATTTCTTGGGATATAGTCCTAGAAGTGGGATTACTGGATCAAAAAGGAGCTCCATTTTTAACTTTTTGAGGAAACTTCGTACTGTCTTTCACAGTGGCTCACCAGTCTGCATTCCCACCAGCAGTGCATGAGGGGGGATGGGAGTGGCTTGGGGGAGTTTTTGTCTACATCCTCCCCAGCACTTGTCATTTATTGATTGATTGATGATAGCCATTCTGACATGTGTGAGATGGTACCTTATTGTTGTTTTGATTTGCATCTCTCAGATGATTAGTGACTTTGAGCATGTTTTCATGTGTCACTCAGCTTTCTGTATGTCCTCTTTCGAAAAGTGTCTATCTAGGTCCTTTGCCAATTTTTGATTGGATTATATTCCTTTTGTTAATTTTATTAGTTCCATGTAAATGGTGGAGATTAAACCCTTATCGGTGATAACATTGGCCAATATGTTCTCCCATGCAGTGGGCTTTCTTGTTGTTTTGTTGATGGTTTCTTTTGCTGTACAGAAGCCTTTTATTTTGATGTAGTCCCATTTATTTATTGTCTCCTGAGTTTCCATTGTGCTAGGAGCTGTATTAGTAAAGATACTGTTACAACATAGGTCTGATATTTTGCTGCCTATGGAGTCTTCTAAGATTTTTATGGTTTCTCATCTTACACTTAAGTCCTTTAACCATTTTGAGTTTGTTTTTGTATATGGTGTAAGTTGTTGATCTAGGTTCACTTTTTTTGCATGTATCTTTCCAATTTTCCAACACCATTTATTGAGGAGACTGTCTTGACTTTATTGCATACTCTTGTCTTCTTTGTCAAATATTAGTTGAGTATAATGGCTTGGGTCAATTTCTGGGTTAGCTGTTCTGTTCCATTGGTCTATATGTCTGTTCTTGTGCCAGTACCAGGCAGTTTTGAGAACAGTGGCTTTGTAATACAGCTTGATATCTGTTATTGAGATCCCACCTACTTTGTTCTTCTTTCTCAGGATCATTGCTGCTATTCGGGGTCATTTTTTATTCCAGATGAATTTTTGAAGGGTTCATTCTATGTCTGTGAGATATGCTGTTGGTATTTTCATGGGGATTGCATTGAATCTATAGATTGCTTTGGGTAGTATGGACATTTTAATGATGTTGATTCTACCAATCCATGAACATGGTATATTCTTCCATCTGTTTATTTCTTCCTTTATCTCTTTTTTCAATGTACTGTAATTTTCTGAGTAGAGGTCTTTTACCTCTTTAGTTAAGTTTATTCCTAGGTATCTTAATTTTTTTGGTGTGATGGTAAATGGGATTTCTTTTTTAGTCTCTCTTTCTGTAAGTTCCCTATTGGTGTATAGAAATGCCATAGATTTCTTAGCATTAATGTTGTATCCTGCTACATTGCCAAATTCATTTATTAAGGCTAATAGTTTTTTGATGGAGTCCTTAGTTTTTTTTTTATGTACAATAGCATATCATCTGCGAATAAGGACAGTTTTATTTCTTCTTTTCCAATTTGGATGCCTTTTATTTCTTTTTCTTGTCTAATCACAATGACTAATATTTCCAGTACTATATCAAAGAGGAGTGATGAGAGTGGGTAACCCTGTATTTTTCCTGTTCTTAAGGGAAATGATTTTGGGTTTTGCCCATTGAGTATGATGTTGACTGTGGGTTTGTCATATATGACTTTTATTATGTTTAGGTATGATCCTTCTATTCCTACCTTGTCGAGAATTTTTTTTAAAAAATGGGTGTTGGATTTTTTCAAATGCTTTTTCTGCATCAGTTGATATGATTATGTGGTTTTTATCCCTCAATTTGTTTATGTGGTGTATCACGATTATTGATTTGTGGATATTGTACCATCCTTGCATCCTTCGGATAAATCCTACTTGGTCATGGTGTATGATTTTTCTGATGTACTGCTGGATCCAATTTGCTAGAATTTTGTTGAGGATTTTGGCATCTATGTTCATGAGGGGTATTGGTCTTTAATTCTCATTCATTATGTTGCCTTTATCTGTTTTTAGTATTAGAGTGATGCTGGCTTCATAGAATGAGCTTGTAAGTGTTCTTTCCTCTTGAAATTTTTGGAATAGTCTGAGTAGGATAGGTTTTAGTTCTGCCTTGAATGTTTGGTAAAACTTCCTTTTGAAGCTGCCTGGCCCCTGGCTTTTGTTTCCTGGAAGCTTTTTGATGGCTTCTTCAATTTATTCCATAGTTATTGGCATATTGAGATTTTTAGATTCTTCCTAATTGAGTTCTGGAGGGTTGTATTTTTCTAGGGATATGTCAATTTACTCCAGGTTGTCCACTTTGTTGGAATAGAGTTCATAGTATTTTTTTCACAATCCTTTGTATTTCTGTTGTTATTTCACCTCTTTCATTTCTGATTTTGTTTATTTGGGTCCTCCCTCTCTTTGATTTTTGGTGAGCTTGGTTAGAGGTTCATTAATCTTGTTTATCCTTTCAAAGAACAAGCTCTTGGTTTGTTGATCTTTTGTATTGTTTTTTTTTGTCTCTATGTCATTTATCTCCACTCTGATCTTTATTATTTCTTTTTTTAAACATATTATTTTATTGAAATTTTGCAGTGAGGCAAGGAGAGTGATAGTTAGAAACATCGATGAGAGAGAGACATTGATCAGGTTTCTCCTGCACACCCCCTACTGGGGACATGCCTACAAGCAAGGTATATTCCCTTGACCAGAATCAAACCTGGTATCCTTCAGTCTACAGGCTGATGCTCTATCCACTGAGCCAAACCAGGTAGGGCAAGATCTTTATTATTTCCTTCCTTCTACTTACACAGGGGTTTTCTTGTTGCCCTCTTTCTAAGTCTTTGAGTTGTAAGATTAGGTAATTTATTATCATTGTTTATTGTTTTTTGCAGTAGTCTTGTAGAACTATGAACTTCCCTCTCAAGACTGCTTTTGCTGGGTCCCATAGATTTTGGATTGTTGTGTTTTCATTGTTGTTTGCTGCCTTGATGTTTTTTTATTTTTTCTTTGATCTCTGTGGTAACCCAGTCATTGTTTAATAGCATGCTATTTAGTCACTTTGTTTGACTTTTTTGGATTGTTTTTATTGTAGTTGATTTCCAGTTTTATTCCATTGTGATCTGAGAAGATGTTTGTTATGATTTATATCTTCTTAAATGTGAAGAGACTTTGCCTGTGACCCATGTGCACTTGAGAAGAATGAATATTCTGTGGCTTTGGGGTGAAATATTCTGAAGATGTCAATTAATTCCACCTGATCTAGTGAGTCATTTAGGACTGATGTGTTTTTGCTGATTTTTTGTTTGGAGGATATGTCCAATGGTAATAGTGGGATATTAAAGTCCCCTACTATGATTGTATTGCTATCAATCTCTCCCTTGATATCCTCCAGGAGTTTTTTTTTTAATGTATTTTGGTGTTCCTATATTAGGAGCTTATATATTTATCAGAGTTATTTCTTCTTGTTGAATTGCTCCCTTTTTTATTATGAAGTGGCCTTCCTTATCTCTTGTTATGTCCTCTTTGAGATCTAATTTTTCAAATATAAGTATTGGTGCCCCAGCTTTTTTCTCATTTCCATTCTCCTGAAAAACCTTTTCCCATTTCTTCACCATCAGTCTGTGTGCGTCTTTTTTTCTGACTTGGGCTTCCTGTAGGCAGCAGAAATATGGGTCATGTTTTCTTATCCACTCAGTTACTTTATGTCTTTTGATTGGGGCATTTAATCCATTTATATTTAAAATTATTATTGGTAGGTACTTGTCACCATTGTTATTCTCTACCCCTTTGTTCCTTCTTTGTTTTCTTTTTTTTTTCTTTTTACAACAGACCCTTTAGCATTTCTTGCATTGCTGTTTTGGTGGTAACAAACTCCCTTAGTCTTTTTTTGTCCGTGAAGCTCCTGATTTCACCTTAAAATTTTAATGATAGCCTTGCTGAGTAAGTATTCTTAGATTTAGAGCCTTCCTTTGCCTGACTTGGTATATTTCATTCCATTCCCTTCTGGTCTAATGTGTTTATGTTGAGAAATAAGTCATTATTCTGATGGGGGTCCTTTGTAGGTAACTTTCTGCCTCGCTCTGGCCGCTTTATTATTCTTACTTTGTTGTTGGTGTTTGCCAATTTAATGATAATGTGCCTTGGTGTCGGTCTTTTTAGGTTCATTTTGTTTGGGACTCTATAAGATTTGTGGATTTGTGTGAGTTTCTTCTTCCCTATATTAGGGAAGTTTTCTGTCATTCTTTTTTTATTTTTTATTTATTTTTATTTTTTCCCTTTATTTAATCAAATGTGACCTTATCCCCCCAATGTCCTCTCCTCTCCCCACTCCTGCCCTCACCCTCACACCTTGCTGTCCACATCCCTCACTTACACTTATATGCATGCATACAAGTCCTTTGGTTGATCTCTCCCTTTACCCCCACCCTCCCCTACCTTCCCTCTGAGTTTTGAGCATCTGATTGATGTTTCTCTGTCTCTACATCAGTTTTTGTTCATTGGTTTATGTTGTTCATTATAATCCACAGATGAGTGAGAGCATGTTATATTTATCTTTCTCTGACTGACTTATTTCACTTAGCATAATGCTCACCAACTCCACCCATGCTGTTGCAAATCGTAGGAGTTACTTCCATTTTACAACAGCATAGTATTCCATTGTGTAGATGTACCACAGTTTTCTAATCCATTCATCTGCTGATGGACACTTAGGATGATTCCAAATCTTAGCTATGGTAAATTGTGCTGCTATGACATAGGGATGCATATATCCTTTCTGATTGTTGTTTCTGGTTTCTTGTGATATATTCCTAGAAGTGGGATCACTGGATCAAATGGAAATTGCATTTTTAGTTTTTTGAGGAAACTCCATATTGTTCTCCACAGTGGCTGCACCAGTCTACATTCCCACCAGCAGTGAATGAGAGTTCCTTTTTCTACACATCCTCTCCAGCATTCATCATTTGTTGATTTGTTGATGATAGCCATTCTGACAAGAGTGAGATGGTACCTCATTGTTGTTTTGATTTGCATCTCTCAGGTGATTAGTGACATTAAGCTTGTTTTCATAAGTCTCTTAGCCTTATTTATGTCCCCTTTTGAAAAGTGTCTATTTAAGCCTGTTACCCATTTTTTGATTGGGTTGTTTATCTTCTTTTTGTTAAGTTGTATGAGTTCCCTGTAAATGTTGGAGATTAAAGCTTTATCAGAGATATCATTGGCAAATATATTCTCCCGTGCAGTGGGTTTTCTTGTTGTTTTGTTGATGGCTTCTTTCACTGTGCAGAAGCTTTTTATTTTGATATAGTCCCATTTGTTTATTTTCCCATTAGTTTCCATTGCCCTAGCAGCTGTGTCAGTAAAGAAATTCTTTCTGCATATGTCTGAGATTTTGCTACATGTGGATTCCTCTAGTATTTTTTGGTTCCCCATCTTATTTTTAAGTCCTTTATCCATTTTTAGTTTATTTTTGTGTATGGTGTAAGTTGGTGGTCTAGTTTCATTTTTTTGCATGTGTCTAACCAAATTTCTCAGCACCATTTTTTAAAGAGACTGTTTTGGCTCCATTGTATGGTTTTTCCTCATTCGTCAAATATTAATTGAGCATAGTGGTTTGAGTCAATTTTTGGGTTCTCTATTCCATTCCATTGTTCTGTATGTCTCTTCTTCTGCCAGTACCGGCAGTTTTGAGAACAGTGGCTTTGTAATACAGCTTGATATCTGGTATTGAGATCCCTCCTACTTTGTTCTTCTTTCTCTGGATCACCACAGCTATTCAGGGATTTTTTTATTCCAGATGAATTTTTGAAGAGCTTGGGTTTTTTTTCCTACCTTGTCTTCTAGCTCACTGATGTGGTCCTCGGCTTCTTCTAGTCTACTGTTGATGCTTTGTATTGAGTTACTCATAGCAATAATGTCATTTTTTATTTCTTCTTGGTTCTTTTTCATTTCCTCTTAGTTCTTACACATATTGTTGAATTTGTCTTCCATTCTTTTCATCCCCCTTATGACCAAGTTGCTTGCCTCCATTTTTTTTATTACCTTTTCTGGAAATGCCTATTTTTCTTTTATATGTGGGCTGTTTCTTTGTCTCACCATGATCTCTCTTCTCTGGGTGTCTGGTTATGTAGTTCTCTCTCTCCTGTGTTGATTTAAAAGCACAAACTACAACATAACAAGGCACAGTGCACAAGGCATTAAACACAAATGTAGTCACGATTCTAATAACCCCAAATATAGGTGACCACCTGAGAAAAGAGAGTTGGGGGATAAGAAAGAATGAAGAAGAGAAAAGGGAAAAGGAGAAAAAGAGAGAAAAAATGAAGTGCAAAAATGAAATTGGGAAAAGGAAAAAAAAGTAAGAGAGAAAAGAAAGAGAATGAAATAGAAGAGGGGAAGAAACTATATGGGGGAGAATATTCCAATAAAGCAGCCACTAATCTCAACAAATGCCAGCAACAGATACCTAGAGATGAATGCAAACTACAAACAACAAACAATATCAAGCAAGGTGAGAGAAAACAGAAGCAAAAAATAACCAAAAAAAAAAAAGAAAAAGCGAAACAATCTGACAAACAAGCATTAAAGAACCCAGTATAATCAACAATTAAGCAAACAACAACAAAATGACAGAGAGAAAAAAATGTGTAGTGAAGAAAGAGAAGAGACAGGTGTGTATGGACTTAGAGCAGGGGATTGGAAATTAGATATATAAATAGGGTGAAATTTTAACAGGGGGTAAAAAGATGGAATAGGGAAAATCTAAGGCAGGAATAGGGTAAGAGAAACAGGACAACAAAAACAGAAAATTGAGGAAGAGAGTGTTGACATAAAGGTAAAGTTGAGATAGAGTAAAATGCTGCTAAAGGAAAAATGAAAATAGAACGTAGAACAATAATCCCAAAATAAAATAAAGAGAAAATAAAATTACACTTAAAGGTAAGATAGTAGTAGTAATAATATTGCTTAAAAATAAGAATGTAATAAAAAGGTAAAATCAAGTGAGGAAAAAAGAAAAAAATAGTTTATTAAGTAAAATATGAAAAAAATAAAAATGTGCAGGAGAGAAGGTCATTCACTTCCTCTAATCTTTTGTTTGGCACGCCTTTGTCCTGTCAGGTATTCAGGAGAGTATTGAAGTTCCTGCGATACACTGTTCCTTCATGTTGTAAACCAGAGTCCTGATTTTAAAACAGGCAGTATTTCTTTGTTTCCCAGACTGCCTTTATTTGTGTTTACAGAAGAGTCTATTTGTGGTCAACCCCTGGGTGGCAGTGTTTCTGGATTGACCTCCAGGGCTATGAGTCCTCTCTAGCCAGTATTTAGGTTTGTTTTCCCTATCGCACTTAATACTGGCTTGGGAAAATACTGCCCAGAGCTGGTTCTCTGATCGTTACTCTTGCTCTGATTCCCAGGTTTCAAAAAACAGCTTTCCCCTGCAGTCTCTGTGAGTGTCCCCAATTGGGTGATCCTATGTATTGGGTTTAATTAGAAAAGAAAAAGGACCCAGAATAAGTGTGTGAGCTCACAACTTCCAATGTTCAGCTCTGTGCACAATTCTCCCAATGTCTCTTCCGCAAGTTTTCTCTCTCCTGGCACTAAACAGCTAGCACAGTGGCAAAATCCGAGGCTGCCTTTTTGCACCCTGTACCTATGAGCTGATTTTTTTAGAGTTCCCTTCTGCCATCAGCCCTGCACTTGCCCTTCCCACTCGCGGATCACACTGGCCACCACAGCCGCAGACTTTGTGGGGTGCAGACTTTCCCCACACACATTTTCCTTTCTCCAACCTGAATTATAAACTGCACCTTTATCTAGGAGAAATCTGACCTTTCTGTGAGGAGGCACAGGGCTCATCTGAGTCCACGTATTCACGCTGCTTGAGATCCGGTGTTCCCGGGTTCAAAGCTGGTCCCTGGGTGCTGTGGTTGCAGGGTCTCTGGATGTATGTGCTTCCAATAACAGCCACTCAAGATGGCCCGGTCTCCATGGCAGAGCTGGCTGCTCTGGGAGAGATTTCAGCAGCAGTGGAGGCTTCCCAGTTAAGGGAGCCCAATATGGTGGTCTCCAACAGTCCCCTGGAGTATAGCTGTCACTCATGCACAAATTTACACTCTTGGTACGTCCACATACTCTCCTTTCATTCTTTCATTCTCACACTGTCTTGCAGTTTGCCTTCCTGTCGGCAGCCATCATTCTTCTTATTCCCTTTCAATGGCATTTCTATACACCATAGTGAACTTACAGTAAGAGAGACTAAAAGATCAATCCCATTTACCAAAAAACAAAAAAAAATAAGATACATAAGAATAAACTTAATTAAAGAGGTAAAAGACCTCTACTCAGAAAACTACAGGACATTGAAAAAAAAGATAGAGAAAGACATAATCAGATGGAAGAACATACCATGTTCATGGATTGGTAGAATCAATATCATTTAAATGTTCATACTACCCAAAGCAATCTATAAATTCAACGCACTCCACATTAAAATACCAAAGGCATATTTCACAGACCTAGAACGAACTCTCCAAAAATTAATCGGGAATAAATAAAAAAAAGACCGCAAATAGCTACAGCAATCCTGAGAAAGAAGAACAAAGTAGGTGGGATCTCAATACCAGATATCAAGATGTATTACAAAGCCACTGTTCTTAAAACTTCCTGTTACTGGCACAAGAATAGACATATGGATCAATGGAATAGAATAGATAATCTCAGAAATCGACCAGAACCAATATGCTCAATTAATATTTGACAAAGGAGGCAAGAACATACAATGGAGTCAAAGACAGTCTCTTCAATAAATGGTGTTGGGAAAATTGGACAGATACATGCAAAAAATGAAACTACACCGCCAACTTACACCATACACAAAAATAAACTAAAAATGAATAAAGGACTTAAAGTAAGATGGGAAACCATAAAAATACTAGAGGAATTCAAAGGCAACAAAATCTCAGACATATACCGAAGCAATTTCTTCACTGATGCAGCTCCTAGGGCATTGGAAACTAAAGAGAAAATAAAAAATGGGACTAAATCAAAATTAAAAACTTCTTCACAGCAAAAGACATCATCAACAAAACAGCAAGAGAGCCACTGCGTGGGAGAACATATTTGCCAATGTAATTACCGATAAAGGTTTATTCTCCAACATTTATAAGGAACTCATACAACTTAAAAAAGGAAGGTAAATGATCCAGTAAAAAATGGGCAAAGGACCTAAATAGACACTTTTCAAAAGAGTAAGAAAGCCAAGAGACATATGAAAACAGGCTCAAAGTCATCAATCATCCAAGAAATGCAAATCAAAACAACAATGAGGTACCATCTCACACTTGTAAGAATGGTGGGAATGAAGACTGGTGCAGCCACTATGGAATACAGTATGGCATTTCCTCAAAAAGTTAAAAATGGAACTCCCATTTGATCCTGTGATTCCACTTCTAGGAATATATCCCAAGAAACCAGAAACACCAATCAGAAAGGATATGTGTATCTCTGTGTTCATAGCAGCACAATTTATAATATCTAAGATTTGGAAACAGCCTAAGTGCCCATCAGCAGATGAATGGATTAGAAAACTGTGGTACATCTACACAATGGAATACTACTCTGCTATAAAAAGGAAAGAATTCTTACCATTTGCAACAGCATGGATGGAACTGGAGAGCATTATGCCAAGTGAAATAAGCCAGTCAATGAAAGAAAAATACCACGTGATATCACTCATTTATGGATAAGAAAGAACATTATAAACTGATGAATGAAAATAGATACAGAGGCAGAGCAACATAGAACAGACTGTCAAACTACAGAGGGAATGCCAGGGAGGTTTGCAGGGGTGGGGCAAGAGATCAACTGAAAAAGTTGTATGCATGCATATAAGCATGACCAATGGACACAATACACTGGGGGGTAGAGGAGGCTAGGGATAGGTGAAGGGGCAAAAAAGGAGACATATGGAATATTCTTTATAATACTTTAAGCAATAAAACAAAATTAAAAAATAAAATTAAAAAATCAGGAAAAAAAACTAAATGACTTACTGGATCAGATGGACTTAATTGACATCTTCAGAATATTTCATCCCAAAGCTATGGAATACACATTTTTCTCCAATGTACATGAGACATTTTCAAAGATAGACTACATATTAGGACACAGGCAAAGTCTCTTCAAATTGTAGAGGATAGAAATCATAACAAGCATCTTCTCAAATCGCAAGTGCATAAAACTAAAAATCAACTGCAATAAAAACAATGAAAAAAATCAAACACTTGGAGGCTAAATAGCATGCTATTAAATAATGATTGAGTTACCAAAGAGATCAAAGAAGAAATAAAAAACATCCTAGAAACAAATGACAATGAAAACACATCAATCCGAGATCTATGAAACACAATGAAAACAATCCTGAGATGGAAGTTCATAGCTCTACAGGCTTACCTCAAGGACAAAAAAGAGAAAAGAAACACCGGTAATAAATTATCTAACTTTGAAGCAACAAGAAAAGCCTATAGTATCAAGAAGGAAGGAAATAATAAAGATCCGAGCAGGAATAAATGACATAGAGATAAAAACAAACAAACACAAAAAACAATACAAAAGATCAATGAAACCAAGAGCTAGTTCTTTGAAAGGATAAACAAGATTGATGAACCTCTAACCAGACTCACCAAGAAACAAAGAGAGAAGATCCAAATAAACAAAAAGATAAATGAAAGAGGTGAAGTAACAACTGACCCCATTGATAGACATAGGATTGTTAAAAAATACTATGAACAACTCTACTCTAACAATCTGGACATCCTCAATGAAATGGACACATTCTTAGAAAAATACAAGCTTCCAAAACTCAATCACGAAGAGTCAAAAATCCTGAATAGGCCGATAACTACTGATAAAATGAAAAGAATAATCAAAAAGCTTGCAGCAAACAAAAGCTCTGAACCAAATGACTTCACAGGGAATTTTACTGAACATTCAAAGAACTAATACCAATCCTACGCAGACTATTCCAAAAAATTCAAGAGTAAGGCACACTTCCAAGCAATTTCTATGAAGCTACCATTATCCTAATTCCAAAACCAGATAAAGACACAACAATGAAAGAGAATTACAGGCCAATATCCCATTCATATAATCATGAGCAATGGACACAGACAACAGGGGGTGAGGGTGAAGGCAGGACTTGGAAGATGGGGGCACAATGAGGGGATAAGGACACATTTGTAATATCTTAATCAATAAAGAAAAAAGAAAAAATAACAGATGAATAAATAAACAAACAAACAAACAAACAAATAAATAAATAAATAAATACAATTATTGACCTAAACCCATATCCAGGTACCTACAATGCCTTTATATACAGATACACAGCCAGACTCCCTTATATAAGCTACTATATACACAATCCCATTAAATCTTTCTCTTCCCGTGTATATGTGCTCACAAATAGCCATGAATCTTTGCATAGATTCACAAATACACACATCTATATAACGTGGCTCAGCTCCAAATTAACTGTACTTATACTCTCATCTCCTGTTTACCATTTGCAATGTAAAGTGCTCACAACCTTAATAGAGAATAACTATTAAGTAAATAGGGACCAGAAATAAAGCATGTATTGTACATTATTATTATTGTCAGTGATTTTGGTAACTATATCAACAATACACTGTTATAATGGACCATCTACAGTGACATGGAAATCAGGGTTATAAAAGAACCCTTGTAATAGGATTTTACCTGAATCTATGAAAAGTGGTGTACTAACAGATTTAGGGAGATTATAAATAAGGGAGATGTAGTCCTATTTAAGAGAGCCTTAACAGGTGCATGATAATGCTAGTTATACATGATTCTTATCTCTTTGTTAAAACCCTTATGTGAGCTCCTTTGATTTTGTTCCACTTAGCAGTATCACTCACTGTACTTGAAAATAATGCAATTATATTTCTTTCAAAATGTTCTTTTTACTTAGATTTTTCATTAATTTGGACTGACCTTAACTCCCCCCCTCCCACCTACAAATTCCACTCCACAGAATGAATTAGGGCAGTTTCAGTGTATGTAAAGACTTACAGTTTTATCCTTTTCTGCCTTGTACTAGAAGGAAGTAAAGAAAAAAGCAGACACTGAGGCCCCAGAGGGGAGCAAAATCTGGGAGGTCTGGCAGATCGATCAGGAGGGAAGAAAGAACAGGAGGGAGATTAAGAGGGAAAGGAGGAGAGTGGGAGAGAAGGGTACACAAAAGAGGAGTGCAGAGAGCATGACGAAAGAATGGAGAGCAGCAGTGAAAAAGAAGCTGAGAGAGAAAAGTACTTGGTATCTGAATGAAGGGAAGCAAGGAACAAAAATGTGGGGGTTGCAGGGACAAACCCCATGTGAGAGGCAATGAACAAGGGCTGCAGAAGGGGAGGCTTGGGAAGGAACCAATGAAGGTCATTCAAAGTCTGTCTATGTGCTAAATACTATGTGACTCTAGCAGTTTTACACACACACACACACTTTACTTCAATTGATTTGGTTCAGTTCAAATATTCATAGACCAAAGATAAATTGTGCCTTCATCATTTTGTCCAAGATCAACTCTGCACATAAACATAGCACACAAACTGCCCCATCTCTTCTTGAGAGGGTCTGCAATCACTCTGCTACTTTGAGCAGACTTAAAACCTTCCAAGCATAGTTGCATAAGCCCTCTATACTCAACTTTCCTTTCCCAATATTACTGTGATTACTTGGACACTACCTCACTGATTGATTTTTTCTCCTCATTTTTATCTCAGAAACCCCCTTCAACCTTCCCTTCAAATTCTTTCCAACTACTCAATCCTCCAAACAATGAGATTACACCCCATCCCCATTCTGGCCTCACAGCAGGAGTGGCTACTGTATAGGCAGCTCATGCATGTGTCAGGCTTCAGCTGTGGAGCTGCTTGCAAATCTGGCATATCCTTGGGGTCGCTGTAGAGTAAGTCAAGTGATAACAACTGTCCTTAGACAAACTGTCAGGAGCTGGTGTGAACAACATTTTATATAATTACTCCGTATCTTTCTGAAAAGTTCTCTTACTAAAAACGAAACAGTGAGCCAGGAGTGCTCAATATTCATCCACCTCTGGGTAAAATCCTTTCTCACTCTTGATACTAAGACTCTCTTCCCCAGAAGGTGGGAAGTAGAAGAGATCTTTCTGTCTTATCTTTGATCAGCAATATTAATTGTATGATCCTATAGCCTGACTATTCAGGGATCTTCTTCACCATTTATCCCCAAAAGTTCTGATAGTCAGCATACAATGGCCCACTAACAACAGTTGGTCATGAAGGTAGTAGGGATAGGGGTGTTAGATGAATACCTCCCATTCCGGTTGCTGACCCAGACTCTCATTATATTCCTCTTTGTGCTCCCTGCAATACTCCAGACAAACATAGGGGAAAATAAGGAAGTGAATAATATTCTAAATAAAGCAACCCAATAACCCCAAGATTTGGTTTCCAGGTTGAAGCAGGCTTCCCTATGCCAAGCACTTCAGACTGTGTGGGTGGCATCTTTCCCTCTCTGGCATAGCAGAGATGTAGAGGGGAGTAAAGCTACATGTAATAGAGGTTTCCAGCTATCTCACCCCGATAACTGTACTCTCAGGACAGTTCTCTGGGAGGTTCCTCACCAAGCGCTCTAATCTATTTGAGTCCTGGCAAAGGTATTCTGGGCATGGCTCTCTCAGAGCCTGGATGTCCCTTTACTAAATCCCAGGCACCTGAACAAAGGAGCCAAAGAATTCAGTACTACATCTTCAGCTGCAGGTTAAGTAAAAAGCGTGGGGAGAAAGGATTCTTAGAGATGGATGAGGAGATGAAAACTGTGAAACCCTAGATTAGAAGCATCTCTGGTGACAGAGACAAATGTGCACATACCTATAGGGTGAGAGAAAAGCAATAAACATGTCTTTTTTGAAAAGTTATCTATTTCAGAGAGTTTTCCCCTGGAGACTTCCTCAGTACTGAAAATTTTCACCATGTGCAGAATGCTGTGTACTCCATGTCCTGTCAGCACTGTCACCTGAACAGCAGATGAACAAGGTGGAGTCAGAAGTAAGAGATGCCACTAGCTCATCAATCCCCAGGGGAAACAGGTTTGGGACGTGCCACAACTGGCAAGCAAGATATTTGAACCCGAGAAAGTTTATGTTACGGTTGTTTGAAAATAATTCTCAACAAAACCCATTCCTTATTGTCCCAATATATCAACACAGCTAGAACTAGGATGAGGCAAGAGAAACAATTAAGGTACAAAATTTATGAGGGCATTCACTTTCAGGATCATGCAATTGCCAACCGTATACTTGCATGCCCCTGAGAATGACTGCCTTCTTAAATTTTGCACCCTGAGTGACTCTCTTGCCTCATCCTATTTCTGGCATTGTCTTTCAGTTTAAAAAGCAAAGTCCATTTGGCCACATCTGAAATGGAAAAATCAGAAGAAAGACCATTGTCTTCTTTGCCTCTAATCGCACCATGCAGCTTTCACAAGTAAAGATGCTTGAACAAAACACTGGGGCCACACAATTAAGAATTAAAATAGGACACATACTTGTCAGGAAGCTATTTACCCTTCGCTTTATCACTTATCACACTGGGGAATTTTTAAGCTTCTGAAATAACTCATTTTATCTTTGGTCAGTTCAATGAGAAAAATCTTCCCCTACTGAGTAGTAATTTGACCATCCCTGAGGCTCTTAGTTCTAACATACAGAGAAGTCTATCCCATCTTCAATAGGCCATTCTTTTGGATATTTGAAGTAAAACATTTATGCATCTGTACATGTACAGAAAATTACTGTTTATGGCACATCTACTAAATCCCAGTACTATTTACTAAGTCAAATTATCCCCATGCATGCACCATCTAATTTAATCCTCACAATATTCTTATAAAGTGGGTGCTATTATCAATACCATTTTACTGATGAAGAAACTAAAACTCTGTAAGGCTAAAGACTTTGCTCATTTATGTCACCATTATAGACCCAATGCTTAGCAGAATGCCTCACACGTGGCAGGAGCTAAAATAAACATCCATTGATTTGACTAAGTGAGGCTCAAGTCACACATCCAGCAAATAATGGAGTTGGGATTCAAATTCCAATTCCTAACAAAGCCTGTTGTCCTTTTCCTAGTTCCCTCATCTGATGTTCACAAGGCAGTCATTTAAGTCCCTTCATAGCATGACTCTCCTCAAACACAGGTCTATATCTATTTTAAGAATGACTAGTGGAACTGACCAAAGAATTCTATCATGCTCCTCTTTATTATACTACAATCAATGAATTTTCAAACAGATGTACATAGTATTGATATAATTTTGCTCTAAGTTTTCTCATAGTAGGTCTTTGTTATTAGCATCCACTACAATTTCCAGCCAGAAGTTCTATTTCATCAATCTCAGTGATACTGATGAGCTCACATTTAATATCCTGAGTCCTAATATAAATTTCACTGTATTACATATACTGTCTTCTTGGCATTAGCATACAAACATCTGTGGACTCAAGTATTGTGACTAGCACACTCTCCAACTGCTTGCATGTATTAATCACAAGGTAATTCCTAAAGTTTAATTTTTTTCACTTTCTATTATACCTATTATTCTCCATTGTAACTGGATTTAGAAGTGTATCTGGGAATTTGTCTCAGTTATTTGACACAATCTGCATAATTATACAGCTGCTTTCCAGATCCTATTTACTCTTCTTCCAAAGGCCTAACCTTTGAAAATAAAAAAATAGGAACACCCTCCCACCCCGAATAAACACTTTGTGTCCCTAGGTTCCCAGATTCTTTGATTTACTGCCCTAAATTTTATAACCTTTAAAGATAGCTCCCTAATTTTGATGGCATCATAAGAACCAACAAGAATAGATAGTAATCAAGAGCTTTCTAAAGTCTTTATGGGTCTTTAGCACATCCTGGATGAGTGCTCCTGAAAGATGGCACATTTTCAGGTTGACCATATTTGATTTACTTTCACAATATATTCAATAGAGTAATCCTAGTAACAGATTTAGCTGCCCTGAAAGTCTGTAGTACATTACCTTGCTTCCATATAGCATTTTGGGATCCTTCATGTAATTTATACCTTTTAAGGTGATCTGGTTCACTCTGCTGTGATTAGAGTCACATATCTACTACTATCTGCTTTATATATTTACTAGAGGTCCAGTGCACAAAAGCTTGTGCACTCTGGAGGGGTCACTCAGCCTGGCCTGTGCCCTCTCGCAGCCTGGGAACCCTCGGAGGATGTCCATCTGCTGGCTTAGGCCCGCTCCCTGGGTGATCTGCCCTAAGCTGACAGTCAGACATCCCTCTGGAAGCCCGGGAGCCCTTGGGGGATGTCCACTTGCTAGTGGGGAGCAGGCCTAAACTGCAGTTGGACATTCTTAGTGCTGCTGAGGAGGCAGGAGAGGCTCCCACAACCACCACTGTACTGGCAGCCATCAACCTGGCTTGTGCCTGAGCAGAGCTCCCCCTGTGGAAGCTCACTGACCACCAGGGGCAGCTCCTGCATTGAGTGTCTGCCCCCTGGTGGTCAGTGTGTGTCATAGTGACCAGTCATTCCCAGTTGTTCTGCTGCTAGGGTCAATTTGCATATTACCCTTTTATTATATAGGATAGGATAGAGGCCTGGTGCATGGGTGGGGGCTGGCTGGTTTGCCCTGAAGGGTGTCACGGATCAGGGTGGGGGTCTCACTGGGGTGGCTGGCCAGCCTGGTTGAGGGGCTGAGGGCCATTTTCAGGATGGCCACATCCCCTTCAGGGTGGGGGTCCCTTCTGGGGTGCCTGGCCAGCCTGGTTGAGGGGCTGAGGGCCATTTTCAGGCTGACCACATCCCCTTCAGGGTGGGGGTCCCTGCTGGGGTGCCTGGCCAGCCTGGTTGAGGGTCTGAGGGCTGTTTTCAGGCTAGCCAACCCCCTCAGCAGAGACTCTCACCCCATAAGGTTGGGGCCATCTGAGTGAGGGGCTGATGGCTGTTTGCTGGTTGGCCATAGCCCCCACCTACCCAAGCTCCCAGTGAGGCTGGCTGGAAGCAGGTATCTGGGGTTTATTTATCTTCTATAATTGAAACTTTATTGCCTTGAGCGGAGGCCACAGCCTGCCTAGGCAGGCAGCTTCCTCCATTGCCAGGGCAATGAAGGCTCCTGTCTGCTCTAGCTCTGTGGCTGCCGGCTGCCATCTTGGTTGGGTTAATTTGCATATAGTCACTCCGATGGGCTGGTGAGCGTGGCTTGGGCTGTAGCAGAGTGGCACAATTAGCATATTACTCTTTTATTAGATTAAATATTTATATCTATTTAATTACAGTGGGATAGTAATTCCACATTTTTCTTCCTTTTTTATGAACATTTCTCCCACTAACCCCCATGACTCTGTCTTTGATAAGTTTATCCATGACATCTTTATCCCATGTATCTCAAAATGTTGCTGCTGTTTTAAAAAAGCAAGCCTGATCCCCAGGGTAAAAGGCCTTACCTCTGTTGGATATGCTATGTACCTCAATGGTCAGAGTTTTAAAATTTCTCATTCTTTTCATCTGTGGTGCTTTCAACTAACATTTAATATGAGCAGGACTTTATTTTAGAATCACTAGATAAAAATCCATGGTTAATAAAATAAAAAGGCTGACAGTCTTGCCTTAGCTTGAATTTTTCTATGTTATTAGAATAAAAACAGTCTTTGTTTTCTTTTATAACATTGTCTCAGTTGTTGTAGATGCTTCTCATCTTCCTTTATGAGGTAGAGTCCAGAAAGATGTTTTGTATAACATTCATATACTCTGAATGCATGGCTTCTACATGGCTTTTGGTAGCCACACAACCAGTGCTTACTTCTAGTAAGAAGTACACTTGCTGAAAGTTAGCAGAGAGGCCCCTAAGATTTTCTCCTTTTTTGGGTCAATACTGTATGTATGTCCTCATCTTTTATGGATACCACTGGTAAAACCAAGTGGTTCAACAACCATAATATACCACATTGCCTGTTGCTCATGTAATATGAACTTAGTTCAATATTTTAAAAAAACACATATAAACATATAAATTACATATAAATACACACACAACATCCAATTTTATGTAAAAGTGTTATAAACACATAACATGCTGCTTGTTGAGGTAGTTAGCTTACTGTCACTAGGGATATTGAAGTTGAGACTACATAACTACCTGTATGAGTTATTATAGTGAAGATTTCTACATTAAATTGGAGGCTAGTCTAGGTAATCTCTAAGAGTTCTTTAAATCTAAGATTTCATGTTCAAAAAACTGTCAGAGGTTATACCTCATGTTATATGACCTAGAGCTGAAGTTCAAGGCACTGGGGACCCTCAGCTTACTTTGTGAGTGTCTCACATCTGTGGCATCTCTGGTGCACACTCTGAACTCGGGGATAGCTTTAAGAAAATTTCAGGACTGTGTTCCTGAATACATTTCCCCTATGTAAGTAGCATCTTCATATTATCCAATATATTTAGTAGAGAAATGTAAATGTTAGAAATAAAATGCATACTTGTTTTTTTTATTATTGTTTAAAATATTACAAATAGTAATACATATATCTCCTTTTTTTCCCAATTGACCTTCCCCCCGGCCTCCCCTACCCTTCAGCACATGCCATCACCCCCCACAATGTCTTGTGTCCATTGGTTATGTTCATATGCATGCATAGAAGTCCTTCAGTTGCTCTCTTAACAACCCCCCCAACACTTCCAAGCCTTCTGGCTGTAAATTGACAGTCTGTTCAATGCTTTTCTGCTTCTGTATCTATCTTTTTGTTCATCAGGTTATAATGTTTTTTACTATCCATAAATGAGTGAGACTTTGTGGTATTTTACTTTAACTGCCTGGCTTATTTCACTTAGCATAATGCTCTCCAGTTCCATCCATGCTGCTGCAAATGGTAAGAATTCCTTTTTTTATAGCAGTGTAGTATTCCATTGTGTAGATATACCATAGTTTTCTACTGATGTGCACTTAGGCTGTTTCCAAATCATAACTATTCTAAATTGTGCTGCTATGAACATAGGGGTGCATATATCCTTTCTAACTGGTGTTTCAGTTTTCTTGGATATATTCCTAGAAGTGCTATTACTGGATCAAATGGTAGTTCTATTTTAAAATTTTTGAGGAAACTCCCTACTGTTCTCCACAGTGGCTGCACTGGTCTGCATTCCCACCAGCAGTGCAGGAGGGTTCCTTTTTCTCCACATCCTCTCCAACACTTGTCATTTGTTGATTTGTTGATGATAGCCATTCTGACAGGTGTGAGGTGGTACCTCATTGTTGTTTTGATTTGCATCTCTCAGATGATTAGTGACTTTCAGCATGTTTTCATGTGTTTCTTGGCTTTCTGAATGTCCTCTTTTGAAGTGTCTATTTAGGTACTTTGCCCATTTTTTTATTGGGCTGTTAAATCTTCCTTTTGTTAAGCTGTATGAGTTTCCTGTGAATTTTGGAGATTAAACCCCTATTGGCGATAACATTGGCAAATATGTCCTCCCGTGCAGTGGGCTTTCTTGTTTTGTTGATGGTATCTCTTGCTGTGCAGAAACTTTTTATTTTTATATATTCCCATTTGTTTATTTTCTCCTTAGTATCTCTTGCCCTAGGATTTGTGTCTGTAAAGATATTGCTATGACATATGTCTGCAATTTTGCTGCTTATGGAGTCTTGTAGGATTTTTATGGTTTCCCATCTTATGATCAAGTCCTTTAGCCATTTTGAGTTTGTTTTTGTGTATGGTGTCAGTTGGTGATCTAGTTTCATTTTTTTGCATGTATCTGACCAAATTTCCCAGAACCATTTATTAAAGAGGCTATTTTGAATCCATTGTATTCTCTTGCCTTCTTGGTCAAATATTAATTGAATATAGTGGCTTGGGTCAATTTATGAGTCCTCTAATCTGTTCCATTGGTCTATATGTCTGTTCTTGTGCCAGTACCAGGCATTTTTGAGAACCGTGGCTTGGAAATACAGCTTGATGTCTGGTATTGTGATCCCTCCAACTTTGTTCTTCTTTCTCAGAATAGTTGTGGCAACTCGGGATATTTTTTTATTCCAGATGAATTTTTGGAGAGTTTGTTCTAGATGTTTGAAATATGCCATTGGTATTTTAATAGGTATTGCATTGAATCTATAGATTGCTTTAGGTAGCATGGATATTTTAATGAATTTGATTCTACCAACCCATGAACATGGTATGTTCTTCCATTTGTTTATGTCTTTCTCTATCTCTTTTTTCAACGTCCTGTAGTTTTCTGAGTACAGGTCTCTTACATCCTAGGTATCCTAATATTTTTGGTACAATGGGAAATGGGATTGTTTTTTTTTTTTTCTCTTTCTGTGAGTTCATTATTGATTCATAAAAAGGCCATAGATTTCTGGGTATTAATTTTGTATCCTGCTACATTGCCAAAATCATTTATTAGGACTGGTATTTTTTTTATTGAGACTTTGGGGTTTTCTGTGTATAGTATCATGTCATCTGTGAATAAGGACAGTTTTACTTCTTTTCCAGTTTAGATGCCTTTTATTTCTTCTTGTCTGATTGCTATGGCTATTACTTCCAATACAATGTCGAACAGGAGTGGTGAAAGTGGACATCATTGTCTTGTTCCTGTTCTTAGGGGAAATGAGTTTAGTTTTTGCACATTGAGTATGATATTAGTAGTAGGTTTGTCATATAGGGCTTTTATTATGTTGAGGTATAATCCTTCTATTCCCACCTTGCTGAGAGATTTTATCAAAAATGGGTGTTGGATTTTGTCAAATGTTTTTTCTGCATCAATTGATATGACTATGTGGTTTTTATCTCTCAATTTGTTTATGTGGTGTATCACGTTTATTGATTTGCAGGTATTGTACCATACTTGCATCCCAGGAATAAATCCCACTTGGTCACGATCTTTCTAATGTATTTCTGAATCCAATTCACTAGACTTTTGTTGAGGATTTTAGTATCTATGTTCATCAAGGATATTGGCCTGTAGTTCTCTTTTTTTTGTGGTGTCTCTATATGGTTTTGTGATTAGGGTAATGCTGGCTTCATAGAAAGAGCTTGGAAGTGTGCCTTCCTCTTGAATTTTTTGGAATAGTCTGAGTAGGATAAGTTTTAGATCTTCTTTGAATGCTTGGTAGTACTCCCCTGTAAAGCTGTCCAGACCAGGGTTTTTGTTTGTTGGAAGATTTTTGAATGCTGTTTCAATTTCTTCGGTAGTTATCACCCTATTTAGGTTTTTTAATTCTTCTTGATTGAATTTTGGGAGCTTGTATTTTTCTAGGAATATGTCCATTTCATCTAGGTTGTCCATTTTTTGGAATAGAGCTGTTCATAGTAATTTTTCATAATTATTTTTATTTCTGTGGGATTGGTTATTATTTCACCTCTTTCATTTCGATTTTGTTTATTTGGGTCCTCTCTCTCTGCTTCTTGCTGAGCCTGGCTAGAAGTTCATAAATCTTGTTTATCCTTTTAAAGAACCAGCTCTTGGTTTTATTGATCTTTTTATTTTATTTTTTATCTCTATTTCATTTACCTCTGCTCTGATATTTATTATTTTCTTTTTTCTGCTTACGCTGGGCTTTTTTGTTGCTCCCTTTTAACTCTTTCAGTTCTATGGTTAGGTAATTTATTACCATTGTTTCTTGTTTTTTGTGTTTTTTTTGTTTTGTTTTGTTTTGTTTTGTTTTGTTTTGCTGTAGGCTTTTATAACTATGAACTTCCCTCTCAGTACTGCTTTCATTGTGTCCCATAGATTTTGGATTGTTGTGTTTTCATTGTCGTTTGCTGCCATGATGCTCTTTATTTCTTCTTTGCTCTCTCTGGTAACCTTGTCATTGTTTAATAGCATGCCATTTAGTCTCCAGATGTTTGATTTTTTTATTGCTTTTATTGTAATTTATTCTAATTTTATGCCATTGTGATCTGAGAAGATGCTTGATATGGTTTTTATCTTCTTGAACTTGAAGAGACCTTGGCTGTGCCCTAATATGTGGTTTATCTTTGAAAATGACCCATGTGCATTTGAGAAGAGTATATGTTCTGTGGCTTTGGGGTGAAATGTTCTGAAGATGTCAATTAAGTCCATCTGATCTAGTGAGTCATTTAGGATTGCTGTCTCTTTGCTGATTTTTTGTTTAGAGGATTTGTGTAATGGTGATAGTTGTGTATTCAAGTCCCCTACTATGACTGTATTGCTGTCAATCTCTCCTTTGATATCCTCCAGGAGGTTTTTTTTAATGTATTTGGGTGCTCCTGTATTGGTTGTGTATATGTTTACCAGTGTTATTTCTTCTTATTGGATCGCTCCCTTTAGTATTATGAAGTGGTCTTCCTTAACTCTTGTTATGTCCTTCACTTTGAGATCTAATTTGTTAAATATAAGTATTGCTACCCCAGCTTTTTTTTCCTTTCCATTAGCCTGAAAAACCTTTTTCCATCCCTTCACCATCAGTCTGTGTGAGTTCTTTGTTCCGAGGTAGGTTTCCTGTAGACAGCAGATAAATGGACCATGTTTTCTATCCACTCAGCTACCCTTTGTCTTTTGATTGGGGCATTTAATCCATTCACATTTAAAGTTATTATTGATAGGTACTTGTTTGTCACCATTATTTTTTTTATGCCTGTGTTCCTTCTTCGCTTCCTATTTCTTCTTTCTACAGCAGACCTTTTAGAATTTCTTGCTTTGCTGGTTTGGTGGTAATAAACTCCCTTAGTTCTTTTTTGTCTGTGAAGCTCCTGATTTCACCCTCAACTTTGATTTTAGCCTTGCTGGGTATAGTATTCTTTGATTCAGACCCTTCGTTTGCATGACTTTGCATATTTCATTCCATTCCCTTCTGACTTGATATGTTTCTGTTGAGAAATCAGTCACTAGTCTGATGGGGGAACATTTGTAGGTAATTTTCTGTCTCTCTCTGGTCGCTTTTAATATTCTTTGTCATTGGTGTTTGCCAATTTAATAATAATTTCCCTTGATGTCGGTCTTTTGGGGTTCATTTTTTTGAGGACTCTATGAGCTTCTTGGATTTGTATGAGTTTTTTCTTTCTTATATTAGGGAAGTTTTCTGTCATTATTTCTTCAAAGGGGGTGTTCTATTCTTTACTCAGTTTTCTCTCTTTCTGTCACCCACCCCTATTATGTGAATGTTATTTCATTTCATGTTGTTCCAAAGTTCCCTTAGGCTCTCCTCAAGTTTTGTTTTTTTTCTGGATGCTGCTCTGTTTGGGTATTGTTTTTTTCCTTCTTGTCTTCTAGCTCACCCATGTGGTTTTCTGCTTCTTCTAGTTTATTGTTGATGCATTCTACTGAGTTCTTTATAGCAGCAATGTCATTTTTTATTTCTTCTTGGTTCTTCTTCATTTCCTCTTGGTTCTTACACATATTGTTGAATTTGTATTTCATTCTTTTCAGCAACCTTATAACCATTTCTCTGAATTCTTTCTCTGACATATTGCTTGCTTCCTTTTTGTTTCCTTCCTTTTCTGGTGATGCCTCCTTTTCTTTCATATGTGGCCTTTCTTTGTCTCCCCATGAAGTCATGGAGAAAATCATCCCATGTTGTTCCACCCAACATCTTTTCATATTGTTAAGCCTGATTATAGTAATATAACATTCTAATGTACATTGGAGGTAACATTCAATCTGGAAATAAAATCACAAGAAAATATATTGGAAGTGAGAAATAAACCAATTACACTGAAGATAATTGAAAATTTTGTGATATTGTTTTATAAAAGTTTCAAATAATTTTAGTGCTTACAAAGGAAATTACTTTTTCTTCCTCGTTACCTATCCCCTTGGTCAAGGAAACTTGGACAATTTTGAGTTTAGAGTGCCCTAAGGAAAACTTTGCCACAATTTCATTATTGATTTTTAAAATTTAGTTGCTAGTGTGTTGAGTTTCTTCCTAGGTAAGCTCCAAGGTTACATCAATTACCAGTAAACATAGTGATAACTGTAGTTCTTTCAGATGGTATGTGGCTTCGTGAGCAGGTATGTAGTAAGATAATGGAAGATAAATGGATAGGCAAATGGGGGAATAAGTAGCACTAGAAAGAATGACTCAGTAGTTAAATGATAAAAATTTGTTTGGCATCTTAAAGAAGTCACTCTTTCCCTACCTTAATTCTGAATCTATAGTAAAATGAGACAAAACAATGAGCCTTTATAACTGATAAGAGATAATCTGGAATACATAGCTTAGAATAATGGTCAAGAAGGTTTCCAGAGAAATGAACCCAAATACAGGCAATACTTTATAGGCTCAGACCTCTCCCCATGGGGTGTGTGGAGAGTTCTTCCCTTATAAGAGCAAAAGAAGAAAAAATGAGGTTGTAGCTAATTTTCAGGAAGAAGCAGGGAGGCTATACAAATTTGATTAAACATCTCACTCCATCTCTTTGCAAAGAGTAGTAAAGAATCTAAGTGCATTATAGTGATGCCCATACCACCACATGATGGGAAACAGCAGGAGTGGAATAGAAGAATTTCACTTCCTTTTCACTCAAAACTGGGCTTTTAGGGAGAGAAAAAAATGTTAAGAAAAGTAACCATAATACATTAACCATTTTTATTTGCTGCATGAAAAACATGCTTAGCAAGATCACCAGTATGCTATTACTTTAACCTACAATTACTTATCTGAATCCAATTAGTTCAGTAATTCAGACTTATATACTACAGTGATATAAAAAAGAAAATCCTGTTCACATTTAAATATTTTTATGATATAGAAACTACTTTATCCAGGGTAATTATAGCACATCCATGATGACTCCTTTTGCCCAGCTTGATAAGAACTCCAAATCCCAGAGTTCAAATAAGACATCACTATGCATAGAAAGTGACTTCCAGTGATAATGGATTCCAAATATCTAAGAAACTTGTATAATTAATAGCTGAAATCTTGAGGCTGATCTTTTACTGACAAGCACATGGGTAAGGCACCTTGTCCCTTGGATTTTATAACAATAGTCATCTATCCTAGAGGTTGATAGAAAATTAATATTTTTTAGTATTCTAGAGAACAGCCACACCAAAAGACAAAACTTAATAATAATGTCTAGCCCTAGCTTTTTTGGCTCAGTGGATAGAGCATTGGCGTGAGGACTGAAGGGTCGCAGGTTTGATTCTGGCTAAGGGCACATGCCCTGGTTGTGGGCTCCATCCCCAGTAGGGGGCATGCAGGAGACAGCCAATCAATGATTCTCTCACATCATTGATGTTTCTATCTCTCTCTTCCTCTCCCTTCCTCTCTGAAAACAATAAAGAAATATATTTTAATAAAACATATTAATAAAAAATTTAAAAAAATATTTAATGTCTATCAGTCATTATTTATAGATGGACAAACTTGGCATTGCACTAGAAATATAGAAGAGAAAGTTAGAAAAACTGCAAATACACAAAAAAGGATTTAATAATATTGCCTGAATTATAAGCCAAACCCCATCAGTATTTTCAGAATTGATTCTAGCTTTAAGCCATTACTTTTAGCATGGCTATTTTCACATTTTAAATTAGAACATTTTTCCTTAAGCACCTTACAAATTGTCATTTCCATTATTCCTCTGCAGGTATAATGGGGCATTCAATGTCAATATAATTTGGCTATAGACAAAACTGTTATTTATATCTGGCAGAAACCAGTTTATAAAAGAACACACATTCAGTGCCATGCCCTGATTGTGTTCCTTTCCACAATGACTAGACCTCTTTCTTCTTAGGTTAAATAAAATTTCTGAATGGAAAAGATGATAATGAGTTTTGTTTTGATTATTACAGAAGATATAATAAAGACAAACTTTTGAAGAGAGAAATAATTAACAATATCACTAATTGAAATGGAGTTATACAGTTTTTCATTTCTCCAAGAACATAAAAATAAAGTAGCAAAAATATTCATTTTGTTTGCTTTTGTATGTTTGCTTATTTTAAGACAAGTGTGTTACTTTATTAGAAATGTTGAAAGCTAAAGAGAAAAAAATTCTTTGAGATAATATAAACAATTCTTTCTGTTTTAAACAGTAAACTTAAATTTTTTAAAAAATTAAACTTAGTCTTCCTTGTAATAATCTTCATACAAATCATGCCATTATTCCTAAAACAATTATCTATATTTTATTTTGGTAATTTTTTTCTTAAAAGCAGTTTCAAAATATATTCATTTTGTTTGCTTTTATTTGCATTTATAATACTCTTATAAGGTCTTGTGATTTTGAAATGTGGTATATTATTCAACTATGGGTCTTTTTTTTAAGTAAATCTGTATTACATATGTCCCTTTCCCCTCTTGCCCTCTTCCCCTATTGCCCTCTCCCACCCCCAGCACCCGCAAGCCTTCACCACCCTATTGTCTGTTTCTATGAGTTATGCATATACCTATATGAGTTCATTGGTTGATTTTCTCTACACCTCCAACCTCCCCTGCCCATTTTGTTTGCTTTTGAATAATGATTTTATTTCTTTCTCTTTTCTTATTTTTAATGTTGTTCAATTAACCTGGCTTTTAAAAATTATGTTTTTTACTACAGTTTATATTCTATATTATTTTATATTAGGTTCAGATGGAGGGAGGTTGGGAGACTAAGTGAAAAATGTAAAGGGATTAAGATGTGCAAGTTGGTAGTTATGAGGATGTAAAGTACAGCATAGGGAATATAGTTACTAATATTATAATACTATAAATGGTGCCAGGTGGCTACTGGAAATATGAGGGATAACAATTTGCAAAGTATATAATTATCTATAAAACATTCATTTTTAATGGTGATAATTAACAGTTGATTTTATTTATTTTATTATACTTTTTTATTTTTTAAATTGATTTAAGAGATTAAGGCAGAGGGAGAATGAGATAGAAATATCAATAGTGAGAGACAACCATTGATCGGCTGCCTCCTGCATGCCCCACACTGGGGATCAAGCTTGCAACCTAGGCATGTGCCTGACTGGAATTGAATCGTGACCACCTAGTTAATAGGTTGATGCTCAAACACTGAGCCACACTGTTGGGCTAATTTTAATATTTTAAAAGATTATCTTCTAGAGTTTTTAGAATAGACAAAAACTGAATATAAAGCACATTTACATGAAAGCAAATGTTTCTGTCTCTCTATGATGTTATATTTGCAGGTTTCAGGGTACTATGATTTGATGGGTCACATAGATTTAATTCCTCTACTGATAACTGAGATTTAACTCTTTCTTATGTTTTAACAACTCCCTCTTTGGCTTTTTCTCCTCATTATTATGTAAGGGCAATGAATATTTATTGCACACTGCTCCAGATAGTGTACAAATTGCTGGGTTTACAAAGGTGAGTAAGACATTCTTCACCCTCACGTAGTAAAATACTTCTAAAAGGAATATAATTAAATCCCTATCATCTAAATGAGGACAAGTTTTATTGATCCTTTCCTGCAAGAGATACTGAGGTAGTTGGAGGGTATTTGTGCTCTAGATTTAAAAACATGGGGAAAAAAAGAATTTCTAAAGAGTTTAGCATGCACTTCTATTAACATTAATGCATGCATTTCCTCAACCATCATCTCAATTTTAACATGAATAAGTTTGAAATACATGAAATAAAACAATAATTATGTAAAATCTCTATTTGCTCCAATAATATAAAGTCCTATTTCTTACAACTACTGGATGGAAGCAGGTTCTATGGCCACATTTCAACAATCAGTTAAAATGGGATTGCAGTACAGTGAAGAAAGCCTGTGCTTTAGAAGCAAAAATCCCAGGTTTGAATCCTAAATATGCCATTTGCACCAGTGTGATATGAACTTCTTAATTTTCTTGAACCTCTGTTTCCTCATCTGTAAAATGGATATAGTAATAAATAATGTATGCAAAACACTGAGCACAGTGTCTGGCTCATACTAAATATTTCATAAATATGGTGTCATTTATTCTGCACTAATTGTATTAAATTGCTGTTCTCACAGTGCAGTCAGAGGACATTTGTGGGTCTTCAATACCTTCTCAAGGAGTTAGAGGTCAAAATTCTTTTCATAATAGTACTAAAATGTCATTTGCCTTTTTCACTCTCATATTCTTATAAGTTTACATAGGTGTGAATTTTCACAACAGATTCAATGAGAAACAGATATGAGGAAACAATTATCTTCTAATAGAGAGCTGCAAAAAGTTAAAATTGTGTCTCAGTTTGATCAATTTTGTAATTTTTGAAAATTTAGTTTTTTAAAAAATATATTTTAACATGAGTTTATTATTATTCATTTTTAATTAGTTAAAATAAATATCCTATATAATAAGAGAGAAACATGCAAATTAACTGTCCTTCTGCTATGCTCAAGCCACGCTGAAAAGCCATGCCCACAAGCCAATCCAAGTGATTATGCAAACTATCCAACAAAGATGGCAGTTAATTTGCATATGCAGGTATCAAGTACCTCAGGAGGGAAGGCCATAGCCATGCCAGTGGGCTCCCAGAACTTTCGTCAGTGGAAAGTGGGAGGTTTGGAGGACTTGGCGGAGCAGGAGACTGCTGGACATAGAGCAGAGCAAGAGAGAAGGCAGCTTGGAGGGTGCGGTTCCTTCTCTCACCCCAGCTTCCTCATCACAGCTGTGGAAACTAACAGCAGGGAGGAGTAGGTCCCACTCCCACAGAATCAGTCAGAATCAGCCATTGTTCAGAGAGCTCTCAGAGGCCTGATAGACAGGACTCTCATTCACCTGCATCTCAGACTGCAACAGTAGAGAGGTGGGGCATTATCTAAAGAACAACCAAAAGATGCTGGCATTATCTACAGAAAGTGTCTGCAGAGCAGCATACCTCTGATCTTGAAAGAAGGTGGTGCCTGCGACAGACTGAATATGAATACCAGCTACTGGAAAAACACCTCTCTGATGCAAAAAATACTGGCATTATTGACAGAAAATGTCTAAAGACCAATGTGCCTTTGAAGTTGAAAGAAGGTGGTGGCGACGACAGAATATGTTGAGAGAACAGTCATCAACAAGTACTACCAATACTAGTAGGAACTGCCTTCTCAGCAAAAATGTAATACATGAGAATGCAATCCTCGAACATAGTTATGGTGGAATGACTGTTCGATGTGAATTTTCCTATCACTAAATTTCTCTGATGAAAAACCATCCAATGGGAAATTTACTCGATGTTGTAGCAAAGGGAAAGTCTGTCAAAATGATATATGTTTTCCAGATTACCTGGCATATTTAAAAATATTAATGGCAAACAAAGATTCTGACAGTAAAAATTTCATGGAAAATATTTGTTCCATAAATAGTTATTTTGCTTTTGCTTCCATGGGTGCAAATATTGCATTGCCATCAGGATATGGGCCATACTGTTTTAGAATACAAGGACAAGTTTATCACCGTACTGAAACTTTACAACCTTTAGATGGTGTTTCTTGGAAGTTTGCTCAACTCTTTATTTTGGATACAGCTGAAGCTACAAATAAAAGATTAGCAATGCCAGAAAACCAGGGCTGCTCAGAAAGACTCATGAGCAATATCAACAACCTCATGCATGAAATAAATGAATTTACAAAATTGTACAAGATGCTACATGAGGTAGAAAAGGAAGCCCAGTCTGAAGCAGCAGCAAAAGGTATTGCTCCCACAGAGGTGACAATGGTGATTAAATATGATCGTAATAGTGATACAGGTAGATATAATTCTCCCCGTGTAACCCAAGTTGCTGTCATATTCAGAAACGAAGGTGAAGAACCTCTTTTTGAAAGGCACTTGCTCATTCATTGTAAACCAGATCTCAATAATCCAAATGGCACTAAAATGAAACAAACCAATATCCTGTTTCCTACATTAGATGCAATGACATAACCTATTCTTTTTTCACCTGGTGAAAAAGGCTGGGGAACAGATATTGAATTAAGACTCAGAGACAACAGTGTAATCAACAATAATACTAGACAAAATGTAAGGACACGAGTCACACAAATGCAATATTATGGATTTTATCTCTCTGTGTGGGACACATTCAATCCTACTTTAAATGCAGGAAAATTAACTCAACAGCTTATCGTGGATTCGTATTCAAACATGGAGGCCAATCAGATAAATTTCATCAAAGCAAACCAATCTAAGTTGAGAGTTGAAAAATATAGTGGTTTGATGGATTATCTCAAATCTAGATCTGAAAATGACAATATGCTAATTGGTAAAATTATAATAGTTCCATAATCTGCTGAGGATAGTCCCAGAAATATGCAGCAGCAATATCAGGATGCTGTGACAATTGTAACGAGGTATGGCAAGCCCGATTTATTCATAACCGTGATGCGCAACCCCAAATGGGCAGATATTGCAAACAATTTACAATGCTGGCAAAATGTTGAAAACAGATCTGACTTAGTAGCCAGAATTTTTAATATGAAGCTGAATGCTCTTTTAAAAGATATCTGTAAATTCCATTTATTTGGCAAAGTAATAGCTAAAATTCATGTCATTGAATTTCAGAAACGCGGACTGCCTCACACTCACATATTGATACTAGATAGTGAGTCTAAATTACATTCCTCTAATTAATTCCCTTTCAATGTGCATGAATTTTGTGCAATGGGCTACTAGTTTTATCAATAATAACCTTAGAAGAACCAAGATGTCAAAGTAGGTAAATACAGTACTCGCTATCTCCCATAACCACATCAAAATTACAACTAAAATACAGATCAACCGTCATTCAGAACCAACTGAAAGCTGGCTGAATGAAAGTCCTACAACTAGAGAAGTAAATAAGAAGGCACATTGAGAATGATAGGAGGGGAGGAGGCACAGCACAGATAGGTCCAACACCCATGTGTGCCATTTTTTTAGTTGGGAGAGATATCTAGAGTGTGGAGGCCTCCCATGAGGAGCCAGGGGTCAGACCCCTCAGCACAAGATTCCAGCACTGGGAAGAGAAGTCCCTATAACTTCAGAATGTAAAAACCAGCAGGATTGTGGCTGAGTGACACAGAGGCTGCTCAAAACCTAGAAGTTACTATTAAAGGGCAGGCTCATGAATTTACTCACACTCACTCCTTCTGAGCTACAGTTCTGGGACAGCAGTTGGAAGGATCCATGGACATGCATGGAAGAACTGGATTGTCTGGGTTTGGGGCAAGAACTCAGGGGTAGCTTTACTCCTAGACAGGGGTGTTCACAGGGTATATTGTTCCTATGCTGAGACCTTCACCATCATAGAGCTCATGGGCAGGCACTGTATTTGAATCTCTATTAACCTGGCTCAAACTATTTGCTCTGTCCTGGTGATTCCCTGAGACCCAGACCCATCTAATTTGTAGCCACATCTAAGCTGTTTGCAACAGCTTTTCCATATGAATGGCCTGTCCTGGCAAAGGCTTCAGATTTTCTTAAAATCTCTCAAACAAGCAGCAGCTGGCATCATGTGTCCCATACCCCTCAATAAGAGACACAAGATCCAGCACTAGCAGCAGCCTGTCTTGCTTCACAACTTGGCCTCTCCTGGGCATTTCCAAGCCCAACACAAGTAGTAGCCATATGCAAATTTCACTGTAGCTCATGATAAGTAGCCCCAGGTAGTGATTGATTTTGCACCTCCCAGGAGGCCCTAGAGCCAGTGCACCTGGTCAACAGTGTCTGATCACATCAGATTATAACTCTACACATCCACAAGTGACACACTCAAGAGACAAACACAGTGAGCACCAAAGTCCCATGGAAGTAAATCCTGTTCCATAGGGGTGTCTTCTGAACAACTGCTATCCCACTGTAGTCACAGCTGGTCCTCACAGCCAACTGGCCTGGAGGTCAATTCCTCCCAGTGACATCAGCAGTAATAAAGGCTCAAATACAACTAGATTGTACATGCAGACACACAGGACCACACCTAGAGTGCCTAGCTTAGATAACTGGGGAGGTTGAGCCATTGGGCCCTACAGGACACCTACTGTAGAAGGTCACTACCAATTCCAGGAGGCATAGCAGATCTACCTAATACATAGAAACAAACACAGGGAAGCAGCCAAAATGTGGGCACAAATAACCATGTCACAAATTTAAGAACAGAAAAAAATCTCCAGAAAAAGAACTAAATGAAATGGAAGCAAGCAAACTACTAGATACAGAGTTCAAAAAAAGGTTATAAGGATATTAAAGGATCTTAATGAGAGTTTCAAGTGGCTTGGGGAGAATTTCAAGAATGTTAGTGAGAACATCAAAGGCCTGAACAAGTACCAGTCAGAAATTAAGTATATATTAACTGAAGTAAAGCATAATTTACAGAGATTAATTAGTAGACTCAAGGATGCTGACCATCAAACCCACAATTTGGAATGTGAGGAAGCAAAAAGCACCAAATCAGAAGAGAAAAAAGAAAGAAAAAAAAATCCAAAAATGTGAAGATAGTGTAAGGAGCCTCTGGGATAACTTCAAACATACCAACATGTGCATTATGGGGGTACGAGGAGGAAAAGAGAGGGAACAAGAAGTTGAAATTCTATTTGAAGAATTTCTATATGACAGAAAACTTCCCCTACCTGGTGAAAGAAATGACTTACAAGTCCAAGAAGCACAGCATAGTCCCAAATAAGAGGAACCCATAAAGGCCCATATAAGACACATAATAATTAAAATGACAAATGTTAAGTGCAAAGAGAGAATCTTAAAAGCAGTAAGAGAAAAGCAGTTAGTTACCTATAAGGGAGCACCCATAGGACTATCAGCTGATTTCTCAATAGAAACTTTGCAAGTCAAAAGGGAGTGGCAAGAAATATTCAAAGTGATGAATAACAAGGACCTACAACCAAGATTACTCTACTCAGCAAAGGTATCATTTAGAATTGATAAAGAGCTTCATGGACAAGGAAAAACTAAAGGAGTGCATCACAACCAAACCAGTATTACATGAAATGTTGAAGGATATTGTTTAAAAAGAGGAGGGAGAAGATGACGAGGAGGAGGAAGAAGAAGAAAAATAAAAGATATGAACAATAAACTGACAATAAATATGTATCTATCAATAATTGAATCTAAAAATCAAAATAAATGAATAATGAATCCAATGAATAAAATGAACTGATGAATGATATAGAAACAGAGGCATAGAAACATGGAACAACTCATGAATTTTAGAGGTAAGGGGAGATGTGTGGGGTTAGGAAGAGCTTAACCAACAAACTTATACTAGTATGCATTACCTATGAATACAGACAATATTGTAGTGAAGGCCTGGGATGGGGTGAGAACCAGGTAGAGGAGGTCAATGGATGAAAAATGGGGACATCTGCAATCTAAACTAATAAAAGCGAAATATTAAAATTAACCGTTTCTCCGAGACAGGGTAAGCCACGCCCACCAGCCAATCAGAGTGGCTGTATGCAAATTAGCCCAGCCAACATGGCGGCCGCCACTCCCGGACCTGAGTAAACGTTTAGGCAGCGTCCGTTGCAGCAGGAGCGAAAGTGATACTGTTTTCGGCCCTCAGCAAGCAGCCTCCGAAACATGTTTCAATAATGTATCAATCATAGACTCCTCGGGAGCTGAAGGGAACAGCAGACCTAGCCTGAGTCTAAAACTATAACATTGTTGCAGTATAGACTCTGCCAGGTGAGGCAGAGAGAGGCTTTGTTACATGTGTAGGCCGGCTTAAAGGAACAGTGTATCAATTATAGAAGATAAACCCCAGAATCTGTGTCCAGCCAGCCTTGCTGGGACGTTGGGCAATGGGAGCTGTGGGCAGCCTTAAAGCCCCTCACCCAGGCTGGTCAGGCACGCCAGCAGGTGGGCATCCCCCGAGGGGTCCCAGACTGCGAGAGGGCACAGGCCGGGCTGAGGGACCTCCCGAGTGCACAGAGCGGCTGCAGGGCGGGACAGCGCAGGA
>PVJC01010406.1:0-43795 GCA_004026665.1 Murina feae
GTAAAACGTATATGAAAATCTTCCTCCTCTCAGAGTCTGGGGTGCACCATGGAACCCAGGGTTAAGTCTTCAACCACCCACGTGCACCTCAGAATCACTCGAGACCCAAACCTGGACAGACCTCCTTCATTGGGCTAGATCCAGGCCCGGCTGGTCCCACCTGTCAAGCCCTGCCAGGTTGGGGGGGGGGGTGTGCAGCCTCAGGTCCCCTGGGTGCCAGGGCAGGGGGGCATGGCCTGAGGTCCCCTGGCCTGGTGCTGGGGTGGGGGGCATGGCCTGAGTTCCCCTGGCCCAGCACCAGGGCGGAGGGCACACCTCGAGGGCCCCGTCAAGTCTCGCTGGATGGGGGCACAGCCTCAGGTCCCCTGGCCTGGGGCCAGGGCAGGGGGCATGGCCTGAGGTCCCCCAGCTTGGCACCAGGGAAGAGGGTGCAGCCTGAGTTCCTCTGGCCTGGTGCCAGGGTGGGGGAGCAGCCTGAGGTCTCCTGTCAAGCTGTGCAGGTGGAAGGCATGACCTGAGGTCCCCTGTCAAGCCCCATGCAGGAGGTGGGTGGGCGCGCAGCCTCAGGTCCCTGCTGATTGCTCCTTAAGGCTCATTATGGGAACTTAGCCTCAGCTGTGGGTGCAAATTGACCGGACTGATGGTCAATTTGCATATTCCCTCTTTATTATATAGGATAATATTATATATATATATATATATATATATATATAATATTATCCTATATATAAAAAATATATATATATATTTGTATTGATTTCAGAAAGAAAGGGAGAGAAAGAAACATCAATGATGAGAGTCATTGATTAGTTGCCTCCTGCACGTCCCTCACTGAGGATCAAGCCTGCAACCTGGGCGTGTGCCCTTGACCGGAATCGAACCTGAGACCCTTCAGTCCACAGGCCGCCACTCTATCTGCTCAGCCAAACTGGCTAGGGCTCAACACACTCTTGAGCAACGTGGTGATGCTGGGAAGAACGGACACTACTTATGGGTTCAACAGTATGGACTTGCCGCACTAAGGTCGGTCTGGCTAACGCCACTACTGCATGGCCAACTTACCATCAGCAGAGACAATGCTGACTGTCCAAGATACCACCATTCAGAAGGGTTCCTCTGACACCTGGTGCCAGGTTGATTCCACTGGACCCTTCCAACATGGGGAGAGCAGTGATTTGTCTTTATGGACGCAGCCAGAATACACGTTTCCAGGCATCAATGGGAGGGAGTGAGAGTGGTTTTCTCACTGTTATTACACACAAAACCTCACAGTATTAGTTTCCTGTGGGTATTGGGACAAATTACTATAAACTTGGTGACTTAACAGAATTTATTCTCTCACAGTTCTAGAGGCCAGAACTGCATCCGTTTCTCCCTCCCTTGACTCTGGGGGAGAATCTCTGTACCCTGACTTTTCCAACTTCTGGTGGCTGCTGGCATCCCCTTGCTGTGGACACATGACTCCTGTCTCTGCTTCTGTCTTCCCATTGCCTCCTCCTCTTCTGTGTATGAAATCTCCCTCTGTCTGGCTCTCAAGAGGACACTTGCAATTGGATTTCGGATTTACTGGTTAATCCAGGATAATCTCCTCATGTCAGATCATTAACTTAATTGCGTTTGCAAAGATCTTTTTCCTTATAAGGGAACATTGTACAAATTCCAGAGGTTGGGACCTGATATCTTTGGGTGGCTGTTATTCGGGCTACTGCACCCACTCACAAAACTTTTGCTTCTTGTCCCCACACTGTTGGGCTCTGCTAGTTTGTAGGTCTTAGTTCTCAAGGGAAGGGAAGCAACACAGTTTTCAATGAATTGGAAGTTGAAACTTCTAACTGGCCATTTTGGGCTCCTCATGCCACTAAACCAGCAGGCAAAGAACGAATTAATTGTATTGGCTTTCATACTGATTCTTCACTACCACGGGGAAACTTGCTGCAGGAGGATAAGGGTGAGGAGGACTAGGCCCACAACCCGGGGACTCTCTACAGTTTCTCTTAGTGCTTCCATGTACAGTAATAGAAGTTAACGAAAGCCACGGCTCCCCAAACCATGCAGGGCCACTGAGGATTCAGAACCTTCAAGAATGACTATTTGGGTCACTCTACCATGTAAAGAAGCCTAAGCAGCTGAGGTCCTGGCCAAGGGCAAAGGGAACATAGAAGGGCAGTAGAAAAAAAAAAAGATAGATATGATCAACAGATATGATCAACTGTAGCATTGTGATGAGTTACCAGAAGGCCTGCAAGCGTATTTTTCTTCCTTGCTTGGTGTGTGTGTGTGGGCGTGCATTATATATTAATTTATTTCCCTCCCTTCTTCTTTTCCCCTATCGTTTTATAGAGATTGTGATGGCTACCTTAATAGCTTATTGTTTGGTTGCAGGAGGGGAGAAATTGTCATTACCCAAATGTGGATTCAACAGCTAACTCCTAGAGATGGATTCATCTACCGGATGGTGGGACTTTGTGTTTTTCCCATTTTGCGGGGAGAGAGTGTCTTTATTTGTATGCAAGATAGTTTCATCTTATTAGGTGGAAGTTACTGTTGCTATATGCAGATTCGAACACGTGTGGATACTGAATGTCCGAAGGGGTGGACTGTGGCAGCTATTAAGCTATTGTCTTTGAGTGCTAAATGCAGGCTCTGTCATAATGCCCGGGAAACACTGGAAGGCAGGAGGATGGAGACCTTCTTCTTCCTTTGCTTACCAACCTTATCAGCAACAGCCTGGTAGCAGCAGTTGATCGTGGCCTTCAGCATTTTTCTGCACTCCCAATCTTCACTGCATCCCCTAAGCGGACTGCCACCAACCAGATAGCAACCTCTCTTCAGACCTCTGAGGCCAGCACTTAGGGCGCATCCCCAATCCAGCTTGTGGATTCTGCTAACCCCAACCCCCTCCCTTGTGTGGCTGCTTTAGGAGCAGTGGCTGCTTTCTGCAGTGATTTTTTTCTCCAGGTTATCTCAGTGTTCACTTGTGTTCAAGAGTAACACAAATGTAACCCATTCCCTACATCAGTGGACCTGTTCCCTACAGAAAATTCTCTTTGTTCAAAAACCTAGTATAGTTTCTGTTTCCCTGACTGGGCCCTGGCTGATGCACACCGTTAGGAAAGTGGCACCACTCTTCACTGAGGTACTGAGCCAAAACAAAGTTAATTTGGAGGTGCAGGGGGTCATCATGAGAGGTCAGCTTGCCTGAGAGGAAGGCTGAGACAGAAGACAGATTGCTGACGTGTTTTATTACCTGGATCTAACTATGCATGAAGCCAAACCCAGCCCTTGGACTTTTCATGATCTGGGCCATTAAGTTTCATTTTTGCTTAAGCTATAATGGATGGATGGCGTTTTTGTTGTTACAATCAAGAGTCCTGACTAACCCAAATTACCTCCCCTCACCCCCAGGCCAGGTGCCCCACACCACAGCCACCAAACAGCCAAGGCCAACCACATCCTACAGAAAACTTTAATGAAACCAATAAGTTAATAAGTTAACAAAGTGAGGTACTTGCATATCTGAGAACCAGTTTGGTTGGGAACCTTGATTGCAGGAGCGAGGACTTCTTCCCCAGTCTCCTTTAGTCGGAGGATAATGCCATTCTCCTGCCCCTCTCCATAGCTCTGTCTCTGAGGGGCTCAGGGGTGGCTCTCTGGGGACAGTGCAGTGCAGGTGAGGTTAGCCAGCACAGGCTCCATCCAGGAGCCTATGATGATGACATGCAGAGGGCATGTGGGGCAGAGGCTGGGCACCATGGGGCTGAGCAAGATCCAACCCCAGCCCTGGCGCTGGTGCATGCAGGCCCCCAGTCATGAGATGCAGGTGGCTGGGCCTGAGCCCTTGTTCACTGATACCTCACCGAGGGTCCCCCTACACATCGCTCTCCTGCCACCTGCAATAGCTTTGCAGAAGAGGGACAAAGAGCAGGGATACCAAAGAGGTGCTGGGGGCCTGGAGTGGATGGGGGTTTATGCCAGCAGAGGGGCTGCCAACTAAAGTGAACAGTGGGGTACGGAAGGAGGGGAAACTGCGTGTCAGTGCTGGATGCACAGTTGGTGCCTGAACAGTGGTGGTTGCTAGGTGCACTATTTTTCTCTCTGGGAGTTACAGCGACCAGGAAGGCAGCAAGCCTAGATAGAAGCGGGCCTGATAACTATCTGGGGAGGGGCCTGGGGTCTTTCCAGTGCTGTCCAGGCCCCAGAGGCTTAGGCCTGAGTTGTGCTGTGGGGACGTCAAGGAGGGCCCTTGGGGACAGGCAGAGGCAGCAGTTAGGGCTCCTGGACCCGTGAGGAGTAGATCTTCTTGAGAAAGGAGAGCTGGTAAAGCTCTGGGGTGGGCCCTGGAGAGACCTGGGGTCACTTCAGTGCTCCTTCTCCTACCTGGATGGAGTGGGGGGCACCCCTTAGGGAACATCATCCTGCAAGGACAGTCCGCTGGCATCAGCTGCAGAGGCCCCGGGAAGGCGACGTGGCTCTGTGCTAATGTCCCCATGTGTGTAACGGTGTGTCAGTGTGAGCGAGACTTGCTGCATGTCTGGGGAAACTAAAGAGACATGCTCTTGTGATGTGGGAGCATTGTCTATGGGAGACTTCAGGGAGAACATGGAAACGTGTGCTGTCGAATGTGAGTGGAGGGCCAGAGGGAGGAGTGGACACCTGGCAGGAAGAGGGTGCCCCTGGGAGGGGACACTGAAAAGGAAGAGAGGCCCAGATGCTGCTCTTGGAGGAGGTGAGGGAGAAACAGGCCCCATGCTGGGTGGGGAGGGGTGATAAGCCAAAGAATGGAAATGGGGACCATGGCCAAGCAGCCTGAGCCCAGCTACTGCTGGGGGCCCATCTCCCAATGAGGGATGGGCATGGGGACCCCATGGGGGTCTCCAAAGTTGCATATTTAACATAGTTTGCATATATGGCGCCCACCTGCCTTATGGCAGGGTCCTGTGCTTGTGAGTACCTGTCAGGGCACCTTGGGCCCACCCCCAAGGGGGCGGGGACTTGGCGGGAGGGCTTCCCTGCTCTGTCCGAAGGGCGGGCCGAGAGACCTCACCTTGCATAGCTGGAAGCTGGTTCAAGACCCAGAGCCCCAGCGACCCGCTTCCACTCTCCGGGCAGTGCCCCTGCCGCGGGCGGTTGGGCCTTGATGGAACGGGCAGGGCACGGGGGGCCCAGAGGTCGCGGGGCAGCGCTGCTACTGCCCCGTGTGCGGCCCGGCATCTCACGCTCCTGCGGTGGGGCCCGCAGCCCGCATCTCGCCTCCCCAGGCAGCTCTATACTGCGCGTGGCCTCTCTCCCCGAGGGGGGCGAGTTCAAGTAAGAACAGAGTCCCCAGGCCTCCGGGGGCGGGTCCGAGCGCCAGGCCGAGGGGCTGGCCGAGTGCGTCCCGACGCCGAGAAGCCCCTCAGTCCATGTTGGTGCTGACCGAGCGGGAGATGCTGAGCGTCTGGGCGGAGATGGAGATGTCCTCGTGGTCCACGGGGCTGTGGTAGTCCGAGGTGATGTCGGGGTCTAGCAGCGGCACCTGCACGGTGCCCAGGCTGGCAGAGGTGCCCGAGCGCAGGCACCTCGAGTAGAAGCCCAGAAGCAGGTCCAGCTTGTGCTCGATGGACTGCACCTGGGGCGGGGCGGATGGAGGCGGGTCTGGGCCGGGCCTGGAGGTGGGGTTGGGAGGAGCGCGGCCACGCGGAGGGCCTGGCCTGGCCGAGGCAGGACACGGAGCGGAGGAGGGGCTTGTCCGGGGCGGGGCGCGTCTGGAAAAGGCGGAGCTCGGAGGGCGGGACGCAGCTGGGACCCTGGGGCTTATTCCTCCGAATAAAATTAAATTGGAACCATCCGGGCGATCGAGAGACACCCAGGCGGGTGAAATCAAGGAGGCGGGACGTGGCGGGCTTATCTGAGACGATAGCCGCCGGGGCAGGGCGGGGCGGGAGAGTCCTCGTGGGCGAGCCTCCCGGGAGGCGGGGCTTATCTGTGGGCGTGGCGGGAGGGGCGGGTCCCCGTGGGCGGGCTTACCGGGAGGCGGGGCTTATCTGTGGGCGGGGCTCCTGCCTGGGCCTCCCGGGCTGCTGGAGGGTCAGGGCGGCGGCTCTGAGAAGCGCACCCTCCCCCTGCGCTTGTCCCCGCGGCTTCCCAAGGCGTCCGGGTGGATGACTGGCTCTGCGCACTCACCTGCTTCTCCACCTTGACCACGCGGCCCATCATACTAATTTCATCCGTTGCCTCTGTGTCCGAGGGCCCCTTGTCGCCCTTCTCCCGGGCCTTTCGGTCCCCGGGGCACCTGCCCACAATCTGGTCCACCCTGTGGGGAAAGGGAGCCGTCAAAGGGCTCAGACACACGCCACCCCTCCTTCCCACAAGATCTGCAGGGTGCCTGCTGAAAGGGGAGACGCAGCCTGCACTGGTGGGAGGAGGCCCCCCGAGGGAGGGGCCTTGCCAAACGGGGGCAGTAGGGGGGGTACTGCTTGGGGGGCGTTCCAGTGAGCTGAGCAAAGGCATCACACAGAAGCACGACAAGCGAAACCATCACCTAGTAGGGGGACAGGTGGGAAACAGACGGGGAAAAGAGGAAGGGACGAAAGCGGGCATGTGAGTTATAAGGTAGACCAGGCTGGAGCTGGCCCCACCTTGTTTTTCTGCTCTTCTTTACAGCAAACTTCCTGAGAGTGGTTTCTCTACCCTCTATCTCCAGTCTCTCTCCTTCGGTTCTAAAGCCTCTTCCAGTCAGGCTTTCACTTCCACCACTTCATCAAATCTACTGTCCTCAAAATCCCAGTGACCTCCATGTTGCCAGATTCAATGGTCATCTCCCAGTCCTCATTCTACTTGCCCTATCAGCAGCACCGGGCACATCTGAGCACCCCTTCTTCCAGTACTTTCTTCATTTGGATTCCCAAACACCACCCTCCCCCCTTCTCCTCCCTCACTGAGTCTCCTTCGCTGGCTCCTTTATCTCTACAACCTCTAAATATTGCAGGACCCACGGTCCACTCCTGGAACCTCTTCTCTGCATTTACTCTCATTCGCTGTGATGTCTTCAATTCCAGATGTTCATTCCACAATACACTGTCGACAGCAAATCTATATCTCTAGCACCATACCTCTCCTCTGAACCCCACACCCATCTAACTGCCAGATCATCACTCCATTTAGATGTCCAATAGGCATCGCAAACCCAACACGTCCCAATATTACTGACCAAAACTTCTCCACGCATTGTCTTCCCCGTGTCAACAGACAGCAACTTTTCCCTCTTACTTAAGCCAATAACTCTGGCTTCATCTTGGACACCTTCCTCCCCCTCTTATGCCCCATCAGGAAACCCTGTCAGCTCTATCTTCAAAATATATCTAAATCTAACCATGTCTACCCTTGGTCCAAGTCCCCATCACCAGTTGCCTGGATGTGTGAAGGAGCATCCTCAGAGTCTCCCTGCTTCCATCCTAATTCCCTTATAAGCCATTGGCAACACACCGCCTCAGATGATCCTTTCAAAAGTAATTCAGATCTCATCAGTCCTTGCTCAAAGCCCTCCAATGCTTGCATCTCACTTTGGATGAACACCAACAACTTGGCAGTGGCCTACAGGGCTTTATACCGTCTAAGTGCCATTAGCCTTCTCACCTCATCTGCTACCTCTCTCTCCTCAGGCACAGTCGGCTCCTTGCTGGCCCTAGAACACCCCAGCCACATCCCATCTCAAAGTCTTTGCACTTTCTGTTCCCTCTGGAAAACATTTAAACAGCCACAGGGCTGCTTGCCTCGCCATCCAGTTTTTTCTCAAATATCACCTTCTCTCCTATTTAAAATAGCAAACCCCAATATTGCAGCCCTTTATTTTTCTTAGCATTTATTATTGTCTGACATATTTCGTCTGTTCTCCTTCCACTAGAATGAAGGCCCCATGAGGGCAGGGACTCTGTTTTGCTTTCTACCATATCCCCACTGCCTGGCAAGTAACAAATACCCAATGTCTATTTCTTGAGAGAACAAATGAATGAAGAGGAAGTGAGAATTCCGTCCACAGAAGGGCAGAGTGTAGGTGATTTGGGGTCTTGGTGTGAGAGTTCTTCCTATGTGCTGCTGGGTGGAGAGAAGTGCCAGGGAATTCCAGGGGTAAGAGGTGGGCAGTATGGAGGACAATGCCCTAGGGAGGCGGGAGGTTATTATTTAAAGCCCATTATTTTATGGCCAGGAAACAATCTTCTAAAGACGTCTCCTGACTTGTGCAGCAGGCCAGTAGGGTTCTCACAGAGGACCTGCGCTGGCGCGTTCTTCAGGTTCAAGACGGGCGAGGGGCCTCGGCCTCCCCGCGAGGAGCTCCAGCCTCCCTAGCAGCCCCTAGGGGGCACTCGGGCTGCGTCTGGCTTTGGACTAGAGATCTCGCGCGGAATCTGGGGCCAAGGCCTCCGCCCGGCTCCTGGGTTGGGAGCAGGCGCACCCACCGGGTCTGCAAGCTCTTGATCCGACCCAGCATGTCCAGGTGCCCTGCCGAGTACTGCTCTATGACGTCCTTCACGTCGTACGGTCGCAGTGTCTCCTTGAATTTCCTTTTGGCCACCAGGAACTTGAGGATCCTGTAATGGGGGGTGGGGTGGGGGGGGTGGGGGAAGGGGGAGCGGGGAGGAGAAAGTGTCTCAGAGGGAATTCTTTTCCAGCCCCGTCACCGTCCCTTTGCTGCCTCCTTGTCCAGTACCAAAGCTCCTCCTGCTTGGACCCCGGCAAACAGGCTCTGTGACCCATAGTTTGGTATTCTTTAACGTGCCTATATGTGCAGTCGCTTTTGCCTGGGAGGGCAGGGACTGGACCGGGTTGCTAGGTGTGACACTTACTAATGACAGCTTGGATAAAGACATTAAAAAATAATATATATATTTCAGAGAGGAAGGGAGAGAGATAGAAACATCAATGGTGAGAGAGAATCATTGACCGTCTGCCTCCTGCATGCCCCCTACTGGGGGGATTGAACACACAACCTTGGCACGTGCCCCTGTCTGGAGTCCAACCCGGGACCCTTTAGTCCGAAGGCTAATGCTCTATCCACTGAGCCGAACTGGCTAGGGCTGGACAGAAACTTTTTGCATTCCCTCAGCAAACGCTTGTTACCACAGCTGTGCTGGACCCTAGACACCCAAAAGGACCTCAGATCCAATTGCTGGCCTCGGGAGCCTTGGCCTGAGGGGGGCGTCAGAGGACATAAACAATTATGGGCTCACAGGGGCCATGTCAAGGAATAGAGAAAGAAGGCTGGGGGCCATGACAAGGGAGGCATTGGCTGGTGAAGTCAGGGGACAAATCTTGGGAGGGGGACGGAGGGAGGCTTTCTGGACAAAGGCAGGCAGGACCCTGTGTGAGTGAGTCGGGTCAAAACAAGTTGGGAAGGAAAGGAAGGTGGGGGGTATGAGAAGACGGAAAGGGATTGGCCTTGAGATAGAGGCTGAGGAGGGTACTCTGCAGAGCCCTGAATCCCTGGCAGAGACTGGGCAATGGGAAGTTGGGTGGTGGGGAAGGGTCTGTTCTGCCAGCCTTGGAAGGAACCTGGGAACCTGGGGCTTATTCCCCCAAAAGAAATTTAGGCCGGAAGACCAGCTCCCAGGGATGGGCCTGGGCTGGAAGCGGGCAGTGAGATGAGATACGGGACAGCTGTTGAGCAATTCAGGACGGAGAGACCCCTAAGTCTGAGCTGATTTCACTAAGTTGACTCCTGTGGTTGGGGCAACAGGGCGGATGGTGGTGCCACTGGCTGAAATGGAGACCAGGAAGAGGAACAGGTTTGGGGCGTGCTGGGGGTAAGGAGTCTGTGGGGTGGCCAGGGAGTGTTGACCTGGGCCAGGTGGCAGCTCAGGCGTTGTTTTCTCGGATGTGCAAAAAGAGGGTGAGAAGAGAACTCGAGCTCTCGGGGGGGTTGGGGAGGAATCCAGCTGACTGGTTTTTAAAGGAACACAAAGGGAAGAGGCTTGTGGGCAGGTGCATCAGCCAGAGGAGAGGCAGTGAGTCTGGAAGGCCTGGAGGTGAAGGCATCTGTGGAACTCAGGCTGGAGGCAGAGACCATGCCAAGGAGCTGGGGGCCAGATCCATGTCGGGCCAGGACTAAAGAGCCCAGGAGACCCTGCTCAGCCCTTACGTGTGGAGGCAAGGAGACAGCCAGGAGAGTCGGTAGGGCGGGGGCTTTCAAACTTTTTGACCAAGACCTACCATAAGAAATATATTTTACTTCAGAAACCAGTGCACACATACACACAGGCACATAACAAGTTTCACACACATTATTTAGCCTCACTACTAGGATGCACACTGATATTTTCTGTTCTTTTTTTTTTTATATTTTATGCTGACCATGGCCACCAAACTGATTTCACTAAGTTGACTTCAAACTACTGTGACCTGTGGTTTGAAACCCTTTGGTCGGCCCTGGGGGAACAGACAGGGTGGAGTCAAGGCACAAGGGGAGAGAGACAGTCTGAAACACAGATGGAGGGAAAGAGCGTGTAAGACAGACACAGGGAGAGGCAGGCCGAAGCCGATGCATGCCAGGGAGAGAGAAATAAAGAGAAGAGAGACTGATGTAAAACGAGCAAGCAGCTGGCGAGAGAAGCAAAGAGGAGGCCGCAGGCGTGAGGAGAACGACCGTGATGGGCAGCTGAGCCAGCCGCCCCCCAGCCAGCCCTCCCATCATCAGAGTATGCGGAAACCCTGCTGGGCGCCATATGCCACCTCCGCACCCACCCACACAAGGGTGCCAGGCGGGCAGCAGCTGGTGTGCCCGGGATCGAGGCCAGGCCTGGCCATGAGGGCAGGCCCCAGATGGGGAGCAGCAATGGGTGGCAGATGAATGGGGGGAGGACTCACCTTAGGCCTAAGTCTCACCTGACAGAGCGGATGACCGTCTTCACCGCAGGCATGACGTCATCCACCGTGAGCTCACACTGGTAGCTCTTCTCCTCCGCCACTTCCTCGGAGGGGCCCTCTGGAAAGTCAGGGGACCCAGGTGGTGGCAGCAGAACGAGCCACTCCCACCCCTACCACCACATGCCCAGTTATACTTAGAAGTATTGATAAAGAGACCAAAGCCCAGAAAGGGCCCAGAACCTTCCTGGGGGCACAAGGCAGACCAGATTCCAGCCTCCCTCGATGCCCTACCCAGAGTGACAGCCCCAGTTCATGGCATGGCATCTCCCTGCGGCCAGAGAGGGTGAACATGTAGCTGTGGCCTGGGGAGAATGGCACAGAGCCCTGGAGGGAGCCCCACTAGTTCTAGTACCCAGGACGGGGAAGTCCCCAAGAAAAGGGGTTTGTGCCCTCTGCACACCATCATGCACAGTCTCATCCCTCAGCCAAGAGGGAAGGAAGTCCAGGGGTTGGCTCCCCTGCCCAGCTCTGCCACTGGGGAAGGCCCCCTAAATCAAGTTATTTCCTCCCGGATGAGAGAAATGGCTTTTCCCAGGCTGGTGCCCTGACTTCACAGAGAGGTGATGCTGTCCTGGGCCCTCAGGGCACAAGGGGCGGGGGGGGAGGCCAGGTATGCTCTTGGTCATGGAAAGGAGACCGCAGGCACCAGCCTTGCCCCGACTCTCATGGTTCGTGTGGATCTATAAATCTCCAGAAAAGGCCGCTCCGAGCTGTCAGCCAGCCGCGCATTGGGGGCTGACCCAGCACAGGCAGAGGCAGCATAGCTGAGTCCTCTCCCCCTGACGTCAAAGGGGCTTCCTGTCCCCATTCTCCGTCCTTGTTCACCCACGCCCTCCTTTTCGCACCCAGGGGCCTGAAGCATGTCAAAGCTGGGAGAACTCTTCCGGGGAACTCGGTCCAACCCTCTCGTTTTCCAGAAGAGGACAGTGGGTCACAGAAAGGGGCAGCATCTTGCCTAAGTCACAGTGTAAGTCAGGAGCAGAGTTAGAACCTAGAACAGTGACCTTTCTGGTTAAAAAGTGACCCGCACCAGGTTCACCACCTGTGTCTGCTGTCAGGGTGTGGGCTCAGGTTCCCAGAACAGGTCCTGGAGCGGGGGAAGAGGGGCAGGGAGTGGAGCATGGGCCATGGAGCTGGACAGGCCTGGCTGAGGATAACAGTTCTGCCACTGACTAGCTGAGCGCTCAGCCTCCAGGTCTGTGAAATGGGGACCCAAACAGAACCTATTTCCCAGCGCGGTTGGGAGAAGTAAACCAGAGAATCCATTGTGGGACTGTACACAGTCCAGGCTCAGCAAGTACGGCTCCTGCTCCCTCCAAAGCACATTGCACTGCAGCTCGCTTTTCGATGAGCGCTTACTATATCCCAACATCCTTCTGTTCACCTCCCATGGACAATCTCCTTTAATCCTAACAACCACCTTAGGGAGTAAATACTATTATCAACCCCACTTTAGAGATGACAAGAATGAGTCCTAGAGAGTCATCCTAGGACTTTACTCAAGGCAAATGGCAAAGCCAGGATTCAAACTCAGGGAGTCTGGCTCCAAAGCCTGTGCCTTTAACCACTACCAGATGCCACCCTCCGCATTCTCATCTGATTCTCAGTCTGGAGCCCTGCAAAGCAGGTATCATGACACCCATTTTACAGACCAGAAGGTGCCCAAAGATAGTCAGGTGCAGAGCCAGACTGCAACCAAGTCTTTCCACCCCAGCATGGACTCTGTCCCCACCTCGCCACCCTCAGCAGGCCCGGGCCCCCAGGCCCCCAGGGCTCACCCTCAGCAGAAGAGCGGGGTTTGAGTCGCAGAGAGGCCCGGAAGCGGGTGCGGTCATTGAAGCTCCAGCTCTTCTGGACCTTGGTGGGGCTGGTGGCCTCACCCACCTGCTCGCTGCTTGGGGAGGTGGCCATTGACGGCGGTGCCAGGTGCTGCTTGGAGGGGCCTGTCCGCCGCTGGGAGCTGCCTATGCGGATGCGGTCTTTGATGCCCATTCGGCTGCTGGTAGGGCAAGTTGGGTCGGGGAGAAAGCCAAGTTAGCTGGAGCTGGGGTGGGCATGAGTAGAGACATAGCTGACTTGGGACATGGGGTGGCTGTTGGGTATGGCTCTCCACCAAGTGGAGACTTCCTGGGATGGGACAAGGGTGTGGTGAGGGGGGCCCTGACTCCCACAAAAAGCTAATCCAGGATCAGTCTGAGCAGATCCTCCCCCTCCCTCACCCCCACCCCTCAGTGCCCAGACAGATAAGGGGTGCACAGGAGACAGATGTCAGAGTGGAGGGAGTGACAGAACCCAAGAAAGAAGTCAAAGACGGACAGCAGGACCGGGGAGCTGGCCTGGCCCAGATGGGTGGGTGGGTGGAGGTGGTGACCAGCCTGGGCAGACAGGCTGTTAAGGATGGAGAAGCTCGCCTGGCTATGCTCACCAAGGTAAACCCCCAGCTCCTCACTGTACCAGGGCAGGCTATGTGGAGTTGAGGGTGTGTGTGTGTGTGTGTGTTGGCATGCACGCATGTGACAGTGGGTACACATGTATCTGTGTGTGTACATATGTGTGTACATATATCAGCTTCTATTTCCTTCCTCCTTTCCCCACTCCTGGAACTATCTGATCCCATACTGGTCAAGGCAGGGCATTGGGACCCGCCCAGCAGCACAGGTAGTGCACTGCAGAATTCCCGAGGTCTCCACCACACGGACTTCAGGGTAAGTGATGCTGGAGGCCTGCAGTGGACTGACTGCTGAGCGGCCTTGGCTGGGCCATATGTATGCCCAGACACATAGGGTGTCTGCCCTCCCGGGGAAGGTCTGTAACCTGTTCTTCTGAGGTCTCCCCTGCTCAAACTCTGCCCACCTGGGCTGATCGCCTGCCCATGTGATCATGATCCCCCTTCCACAGCCCTACCCATTGCCTGTTCGCTAGGGCCCAGAGGACAGCACCTACACACGCCTGTCTGCATGTGCTCAAACTTCCCTTCCCACACCTCAGTTCCCCACCACATTCCCAGGCCATGGAGGAGGGCAGGGTGTGGGCTCAGGTTCCCAGAACAGGTCCTGGATGACCATTACCTGGTAGAGTAACTCTGTGTCCAAGAGGTTCAAGGACCATGTCATCGCTGTTGGAGCAGGACCTATGCAAACGTCCCCCATCCCATACCCTGTGGCCGCCTCCCTGCTGTGGCTTGCCACTTGGAGGGCCCCTGGCAGATAGGTTTGGGGGCCCTTCTGCCCCAAATGTCTAGGGCCCTGGCTCAGAGAGCATCAGCCAGTCTCAGAGGAGGTGGGGCAGGAGCTGGGGGACAAGACTGTGTCACCTACTTTCCAACCAAGGGGATGGCAGAGGATAGATTCTGGTTTCAGGGTTGGGTGGAAGCTGGGGTCCCCCATGCCCAGGGCATGGGGTCCAGGGTACAGAGTCAAGGTCCTGTGGTAAGGGAGATCTTGAAACTAGAGGCAACTTCGGAAAGGCAGCCAGGACACAGAGCCATCCTTAAAGGTTGGGGCCTCTGCCCAGAGGGGAGAGGTTATAGGTCAAGGGTTTGGGCCCTGAAATCAGAAGGGAAGGACAGGGGTGGCCCCGCAATCTAGCATGCTGTTTTCTGGCCCAGTATCCCCTCAACACATCCCCAAAATTCCAACCAAAGTTTGAGGTTGGCTCTCCCAAACTTTACTCTGCAGAGCCATTCCTTTGAGCTCTCCTCATGCTGGCAAGCACCCCCACACCCGCCCGGCCCGTGCAACCCCTCCTCCTGTCCTCCACTCCTCCAAGAGGGAGAGGAAGAGAGGGAGCTGGAGAAGACCCTGACACTCAGCCAAGGGCCTGGAACTCCAGATCTCTGCACCCAACACATCACTCCAGTGGTATTCTGGGGGCAGGGGGTGACCTCCCAGTCACGACAAGTGTGCAAGCAAGACAGCTTGCGCTCAGCAGGATTTATCGAGGGAGGGTCTGAGGGCTTGTACTAGAGGCCTTGAAAGGTCCCTTTCCAGCTCTGATTCTGTGACGGTTGGCGGGTTGTGGGTTCTGTAACTTTCCAGCCAGCCAGAGGCCCTGGGCTCTGCTTTGATGTAAGAAGGCTGTTTCCCCAGGGGGGCGGGGCTAGATTCCAGCTCCTTGGACAGGGCCCAGAAAATGGCTCCTATGAGCCTCTCTGGAGCCTAAAAGCTCAAAGAAAATGGAAAGAAACCTGGCACACGGTGGACATGGAAAGAGCGCCTTCCTTTCCCAGGCTCCTTCGAACACGCAAGGTCCTGTCTCACTGCCTCAGCCCTCCAGCTCTCAGCCACTTCGTGTGGTGGGTTCCGTATTTTCCATCCCTGTTTTATAGATGCAGAGGCAGGTGAAATGACTTGCCCACGGTGGCAGAGCTCCTGTGCACGGAGCACGGACTGGGACTCAGTCTTCTCTGGCTGTACACACTGCGTTCTTTCTCTGGGACAAGCCATCGCCCACACTGGGGAAATGTGCTCGCTAGGGGACACCTGGCAATGTCTGGGACATTTCTGGTCATCACACTTGGGTGTGCTCCTGGCACCTACTGAGTAGAGGACAGGGGTGCTGCTAAATATCCAACAATGCATGTGGCAGCTCCTGATAACAAAGAATTATTGGACCCAAAATGCCAATGTTGCCAAAACCCAAGAAACTCTGATCTAAGTGATCTGTTGATGCCTGGGAGATGGACGGGGTGGGCTTGACTAGGGCTGTCCTATTCGGGGAGGGCGTGGGGCAAGCTCTGAGCACAGGCTGCCCTCTGACTGACCTGGACCCAACCCCTGAACTTACTTCCATGAGAAAATAATGCTGGATTCTTTAAGGGCTCATCATTTGCCTGCCCAAGGCCAAGGTCATGGGAAAAGAGAGGCAGCCTACTGGTTCTAGAGCTGCAAGCAGCACTTCTTTTCAGGACTGTGGAAACAGCCTCACCACTGACCCATCTGCCCTGGCCTTGCCCTTCCTGACTCTTATGCCACATGGCCAAAGTCATCTCGAAAAGGGGCAGATCTGGAGACTCTCAGCTTAACCCTTCAGTGTGTACCCACTTCCTACAGCCATGGTTTCCAAGCTCCTTTTTAAAATAAGTAAGGTCTTGACTGCTCAACATGCCAAAGCAAATGAGGCCAACATCCACACAGCGCTTCCCATGAGTCAGGAAGTTTGTGCAGAAGCAGACCCTATTATTACCCACATTTCACATCTGAGGAAGCTGAGGCATAGGGGGCTTGTGTCCAAGGTCCCTGAGCGAGTGAGTGGCAGCCAGGTTCAGACCCAGAACTCACGTTTCTAAGAAACACTGCCTCTAGCTGTGGCACTCATCTCTTACTCACGGGCCCCCAGTCCACAAGGCTCCAGAGGCACTTTGGGGAAACCCAGGACTCCATGAGCCAAACTGCCAGGCAGTGCCAAGAGGATGAGGCCCACACTGGGCTTTTGGGTTCTTCATGACCCTGCTCTGCCCCCAACCTCAGTTCCTGACCTCCCGCTCTCAGATCTGGCCACGCTGGGCTGCCTGGTCCTTTGCCATGGCTGTGCTCTCTCTCACCTCCTCACCTCCTTGGCCTAAGATGCCCTCCCTCACACCCACTGTTTTCTTGGGGTGAAGTGCCTGACCCAGGCTCCACGGGCCCTCTGCTTCCTCTGGCCCTCTGCTACACTTATCACCCCAAATCGTGATTACTCTGCAACTCTCCAGGCACCGTCTTTTCTTCATCACGGTGTCCCTAGTGCAGGCCTGGCATGGGGCAGCCACCAAGGAATGTGGCGATGATGTGACTAAAAGAGCTGGGCCCTAGAGTTAGCAAGGGAGGTGCCAATCCCACTCCTTCAGGCATCTGCTAGGTCCCTAGGTGGACAGTGGGGAAGCTAAACCCAAGGCCCAGCCAAAGTCAGAGTGGGAGGGACCCTCAGAGAGCCTCTAGTTCAATCTGCCCATTTCACAGATGGGAAACCGAGGTCCAGAGAAGAAAAGCAATTTGGCCAAGATCACACAAGGGGTCAGCAGCAGAGCCAGAACTCATCCCAAGCTTCCTGTAAGTGTCCGTCCTGGCAGACTGGGCACCAGGCCCATGCCCCAGACTTGGCAGAGGCATCCCCAGGAAGGCGAGGGGCTCATTGGGGCCCCAAGACAGATGGCAGGCGGCAGGCACATGCACCTTGTTCTTGGCCCATCCTGTCCCACTCTTCAGCCCCCAAACTGGGTGGGGCAAGGAGGAGTAGGGACAGGAGGAGCAGGTAAGGGGTACCTCGGTCTCCAGCTGGCGTGGATCCGAAAGAAACTCCGTTTATTACTAAACATCTGGCTGGAAAGTTGAGAACAAGACACAAACAGAGGTTAGTGTGACGGAGACAGGTGAGCAGAGCACGGGGAACTGCCAGGATGGGGCCAGCCTCCTGTTGCTGGTAGGAGAAGGCCCCACACCCAGATATCCTCTGGTCCACATTCCCAGACGTTCTCAAGCTTTGCATGAGGATCTCCTGGGGAGCAGGTTAAATATGCAGAATCTGTGTCTGTTCTCCAGAAGTTCTCCTCCTGGGATCCCAGCTATCTGCATTTTCAACAAATACCCCATTGGATGCTGATGCAAGAGGTCAGCGGACCGGGCTTTGAGAAACACTGCTTCAGCACCTCATCACACAACCCCAAAGAGAGGAGGCTCTGGTCCTAACAACAGATGCCCCAGGAAGTCCTGCTCCTGCGTCCTGGGAATGTGCTTGGCCTAGTCCATCCACAAGCACCACGAAGGGTGTGAGCATTCAGATGTGTGTATGTGTATGTGTGTGTGGTCCCATCTGAGGCACAACCGCCCCCCCCCCCCCCCCCCCCCCCCGCCCCATCCCATGGATTCCAGACAGCCAAGATTAAGGATATGGCCATTTAGCCTGAGGCCGGTGCCTGATCGCCTAGAAGTCACAGCTCAGCTCCGTGGGGTCCCTTAGTTGAAGGAACACCCCACCACCAGCACCAGGAGTCCCAGCCATGCAGACACTCCACGGCAGACAGACATAAGGCTTGGAGTTAGTGACAGCCAAGCACTCACTAATAATCTGTTCCCAGGCCGTGGGGGGCCTAGAGACTCAGAGCAGCTGTGAGGGGTGGCACAGGTGCTGGTCACAGGCTAATCTCCATCCCCAGAACCTTCCTATTTAGATAAGGTGAGGCCAGAGTGAACTGGAAGCTACAGAGCACCCTGGCCCAGCTGGGCAGGGTTGCACCAATGCCAAAAACCTTCGAGTTTCTGCCTGGAGGCCGGGGCTGGTTGGGGATGGGGAAAACAATGACAGCCTTTAGGCCATGACAGAGAAACTGAATGCGATACTCTTCCAGGGAACTGCCAGCCTGGCCTGGTCCCTCCCTCCAGCCCCTGACTTGGGGGCTGGCTCTGCCTCTCTGTCACTCTTTGTTAAGCACCTCCACCCCCCAAAAGTGTCCTTACTCAGAACAGGAAAGAAATGCTGCTCCTCGCGTCCCCTGCACCCCACCCACCTCCTCCCGGCTCCCCAAGCTTTTCTGCCCAGAAACCAAGAGAACCAAGAGCTCTTCATCAGCTAAAACATCACTGGTTTTCTGCCCAGGACCCAGAGGCTCAGAGTGACTTGATGGCTTCCTCAAGGACACACAGCATCGGATGGCCTAGGTGAGCATGCACCCCACTTCCTCCTCCTGACCACAGAGGGCTCACCCCTTCTCCCCTCCCTTGTTTTGGGCCGCAGGCTCAGCACCACACCTGAGGCTCAAGGCCCAGATGCCCGGCTGGCTGGTGCAGGGATGATGTGTGAAGATGAGACAAAACGAAAAGATGGAAGGACAAGCGGGAAATGAGGGGGGACTGAAGCCCTACCCTGCAAGTTTTACTCTCATGGGAGCAGCCACTTTTTACTGTGAGTTAGGGGACCTCCCTTATCCAAAGAGGCTTGAAAATCCACTATTATGAACTTTTTATGTGTGTGTGTGTGTGTTGGGGGAAGAGGGGTGGGGATGGAGGGCAAACATTATTTCTTTGTTCTTTCAAGTTGCAAAAGCTCCAGGCAAGTCAGGTCAAGAGGTAGAAGACTGCTGAAAGCAGCAAACTGTCCCTCAGAAAAGAAGAAAGGCATTGTGGGAGAATCCCAGGAGGATCCTCTGCGATTAGCAAAGCTGTGGACAAGGGTTACACAAGACAAGAGCATTAGTCATTGGTTGAGTTTACGTAGGTCCTACAGCGGTTCTTAGTCACAGAGCTCTCTTTCCAGCTGGCGTCTTGTCTCCCGAGAGGTGAGTTCAGTGTCAAGCCCTTTTTAGAGGAACATGCTGGGGGAGGGGTCCCTGCCCTCACACCCCAGGATGGTACCCACGATTACCTGAGCCGTAAGCACCTGTGGCCAGCGGCCTCCTCCTCTCTCCAGCTTCCCAGGAGGGATGGGGGTGCAGGGATGGAAAAGTGAGGGGGGGGCGTGGAAACAGAGAAAGAAAAAGGACAACAGAATGAATGGAGGAGGTGATAGGAAAGAATGGTGGGGACAGATTCCCCCTCTCTCCCAGGTGACAAAAAAAGTGAGTCCAGCCTGACCCCTTCAGAGAGGCGCTCAGTCTGTATCTGTCAGGCTGCTTGACAACTGCCCAGGCCTCATGACAAGGCCTGGAAGTCCCCAGAACAGGCCCAGACAGCCATGTAGTGGCTAGACACAAGTCTGAGAGAGGATGAGACAGAGAATGAAAGAGGAGGAGAAGCAAGAGGAGGTGGTGGCCCCAGAGGGCCCCTACCTTTCCCCAGGGCAGAAGGAGGTGATGCCCGGCCGGTGGCAGGTGGCAACGGGCGGGTAGCGGGAGGGCGCTCCGTCGGGTACTGGCGCCCGCCGCACCTCCAGGGGCCGTAGGCCCCCATTGCGGGCCCGTTGCACGTGCTCAAACAAGAGGGCCAGCTCTCTGCAGGAGAGGGTGCCATCAGCGGCAGGCAGGGCCCTAGCACCACCCCCTCACCCGGTGGGCACTGAGCTCCTGAGCTCACATCCAGCCGGGCCCTGCCTCTCTCCAGGGGCTCAGCAAACACGCCAGGCCAGTGCTGACAGGGTACGGTGTGGCAGAGACTAGCCTCCCTCCCTCCCTTTCTACACTCAGTTCCTGGGAAGTCCTCAGGGAGGCCAAGTATGGCTGTGCAGGCTGGACACACTCCAGAGCACCCTCACGAGGGGGCAAGTGGGAGCTCAAATGCAGCTCACCCTGCTCACCAAGCTGGGCACAGGGATCTGGAGCTGTGCCTACCCGCGGCCAGCAGCAGCCCTGAAATCCTCAGCCTCCAGAGTTGACTCCAAACTTTAAGGGAGAAACTGAGGCTGAAGAGGGAGACATGATAGGGTGGCTAGTCAGCACCTTCCCCTGAGGCTCTGGGTTATTGGAAACCAGATCTAGGGCTCAGCTTCTTCATAATTCTCCAGGCATTTCCTGTTTCTGTAACCCAAGGAAGACAGTGCCCCTTTCTGCCTTGCCGTTGTATATAGATGGAGAAACTGCAGTCTAAGGAGCCGGAGACCTAGTCAATCCAGAATCTCCAAACTAAGCTCTGTCCCTCTTACCAGAGGACCCAAGGCCACCCCAACCCCAAATCCTCCCTCCTCCTCCAGACACACCATATTTCTAACAAACCAGCCCCTGCGCCGTTCCCCAAGGCCTGGCCTTGAGTCCTTAGGGCTCCTCCTGGAAAGGGCAGCTTCTCCTACACTAACTGCCCTCCTGGCCTCTGCCAGCTGCCAGGTGGAGAGATGGGGAAACCAGTGTGATTCTGGGAGCTCCCCTCCCCAGCCCCTTTTCTCCTGCTCCTCCCCTGGGAACCCCCTGGGGCTGGGAGGCAGTAGGGAGGGAGGCAGCCAGGTGTAGGGATGAGTGGGATCATGCAACAGCTGCTCTTGGAGAACTAATGAGGCCAAAAAAAAAAAGGCGCCAGCAGAAGCGCTGAGCACAGCAGCCTGGCCTGCCTTGATGCCGCTTGATGTCCGCCTGCCCACGGGACCAAGCTATGCTCCATGGTCTTCATCCCTACCTAAGGGCTTGGCCAGGCATCTGGCCACACAAACCTTGATGATGAAGCCTGCATGGAGCCAGCCTGTGCAATCTTACCCCGACCTGGGGCAGTGGGCGAACTCACTTCTAGGCCCTAATGCTGCTGCCTAGCACAACAAAAGTAGGTACACATTCACACACAGAGGTACTACGTGGGCCCTTGCACCCAACTCCGGCATGCCCATCAGGCCCATCCCATACTTTCTCGATCCAAGTTGGCAAGGCTAACAGTGCTCCCAACTCAGAACGAGGGGAGATGAGCTGGCTGTGCCACTACCCTGAGCGACATCGACTCTGGGGAAGGATGCAGATTGCCAGCACTCCAGGGTTCATCCAGAGGGGCAGGCAGGGCTCTACCCCACGCCCTGTGCTCAGTGTCCACAGTCTTCCCAGGGCACAGAGAGTGGGAGAGAAGACACTCCAGGCTCTGAGGTAGGTAGGATCTGCAGAGCCAGCCCCAGATGCTCCCTTGGGAGCCATCATCCCTTTCCCACCCTCCAGGGCTGAATCCCAGCCATTTGTCCTCATGGGGCATGACCGGCAGCCTCCTATCCCGCCTTCCCCCTGCACCAGGGCCTACCTGAAGGATGGGAGGAGACTGTCATAGTAGTACCAGGTGGCTGTCAGGTAAGCCCGGTTCCTGTCGGTGGAGTATAGGCGCCATGCAGCCTGGTGGTGTAAGGGAAGGGAAATGGGAGACAAGGCATTAGTGCGGCCTCTCAGCCCCCCATCAGCCCTCTGCTCCTGAGACAACCCAGGCCTAGGCCAGCTGAAGGGTATGAAGAACCATAAGCCAATTTCAATTCCATAGCCATCAGCAGAGCCAGCCAAAGAAATGGTGGCCTAGAGGGAAATGACTTTCCCAAGATGATGAGCAGATCAGCCTCAAAGCCAGGGACCTCGTGGTACAGCAGCTAAGAGCTGGGGTTCTGTCATCAGGTAGACAGGTTTCCAATCCTAGCTATGCCCTTATGGGCAAGTTAAGTAAAGCTGCAGAGCCTCAGTTACCTCATCTGTAAAATAGATGTAATACTACTTACCTAACTGGGTGTTGTGAGGATTAAATGCGTGAGCGTGTGTGGTATGGCAAGTGTAGTACCTGGCATATAGTTGGCAGTTAATGCCAAGTTCCCCTGTTAAACCTCCTGTTATCTCCCTTACACCGATAGCTATCTATTCATTGTGTATTTGAGGAATGTCTTTCCCTCCTCCTAGACTGTAAGCTGTGTTTTGATCACCACTGCATCTTCTGGCACACGTTGAGTATTCTGCAAATGTTCAAGGAATCATTATCACTAACAACAACCCCACCCCCTCTTTCCCAGCTGCCTGTCGCTGCCCAAGGGTTGAGGAGGGGAAGACAGAGCATCACCTCCCTCGCATTCATGGATTTGCAGTTTCCTCACAGCAGGAGGAATGAGGGTCAGACAGCAGGAAAGTCTGTTTCCTTCCCTCCAGGTAAGGGGGAGAAGTCAGGGAGGGACTGTGAGTGGGGCGATCAGTGAGGGCAGGGAGGCATGGGAGCTGTTAGGACAACATAGGACTGGCTCTGGATGCCCCCCTTTTCTGGGTGCCTGTTGTCCTTAAGGACTGCCCACTGATGAACTCACCAGCCGGGCACCCTCCCAGGACAGGAATATTTTTACTTCCTGCTTGCCTAGGCCCCTGGCGTAGGCTGGGGAGCAGCTGCCAGACTGTCTCATTAATTACGGGCACCACAATACCAGCTGTCTCTCAGCAATGGAAGTGCCAGCTGCCTGCCCCTACAATGTCCCTCCAAAGGCCAGCTCCCAGGGGACCGTGGCCATTGTGCCCCAGGGGACACTGAAAAGGAAAGGCTAGGCTGGTGGCCGGAGATAGCGAGGATGGGGAGCGGAATTTCATCCTGGGGAGGAGAGATAAGAAGGGTTGAGTCAGACTTGGGCTGGGGGTCGGAGGGTGGCATGCTGGAAAGGATGCCGATGTGGGCTGCGCCTACATTCCCTGAACTGTCTCCCGCAGGGGTGTCTCTTGCCAACACACTTGACCAGGGAGAAGCCAAGGCTGAGTCACAGAGTCACCCAAATCTGAGCCCTTGTCTCAGCCCGTGCCCCATCAGAATGCCTCAGCACAGTGGGGAAACTGAGGCCATACACTGCTAGTTTGTACCCCACTCTTCTGGCTGCTGCTTCTATCTGCTTGGCCGGCTCAACTTTGCCTGCCCAGCTACGAAATGTTGAGGCTCCAAAAAAGCCCAGTTCTGGTCCATCTTCTCTGCTCCTTCTTTACCCACGAGGTGAGCTCATCCAGACCCAGGGCTTTGTGACGTCTACATGCAACAACATGCAACAGCTGTCCGTTTCTGCCCCGCCCATTTCTCTCCTCTCAGAGGCACATCTGGCATCCAGTTGCCTGCTCAACATTGCACCCAGGGCCTCAGAAGACCCTCGGACTCCACATGCTCCAGGCAGAACTCACATTCTTCAGGCTCCACATCTGGTCCCACTCCAGAGAGCAGGGCCATCAACCATCCCATTGAGCAAACCTGGAGGTGTCACTCCACCTGGAAGTCATCCTGCCATCTCCCTCACCCTCACTCCTGATGTCGCTTATTTCACCTCCTAAATATGCAGAATCCGCCCATTTCTTTCCATTTCACACCACCCAGCAACCTGCCTCGCCCAGACTGTTGCCAGAGACTCTTCTGGTCTCCCACACTTACCTGAGTTACCCTCCAATCCATTCACCACTTTTCAAAGCACAAATCTAATCATGTCACCCACTCCCCTCCTTCAGACCTCTCCACACTGCTCTTAGGAAAAAGTTACACTCCTCCCTGTGGCCCCACGTCTGGGCCTGGCCCACCTATCCACTATCCACTCCTCCTTCAGCTTTCTGTTCTGGCTCTGCTAGCTTTCTTCAAGTTCATCAAACACACCAGGATCTTTGCACATGCTGTCCCCTTACCCTGAGTCTCCCCCCTTCACCTCTTCACCACTTAACACCTACCCACCATCCAGCTCTCAGCTCAAGTATCACTTTCCAGGGGACTCTTCCCTGAATCCCCCTTCAAGGTCCCCTGTCCTTGGTTTCTTTCAAGACATCGATCTCAGTTTGTAGTTACGACAGTCATTCGTGTGAGTGCTTATAGAATGAATTAATGAATTAAGGTGTTTGGAGTGGAACACTGCTGGCTGCATAGCTGATGGGTGTCTCTACCCAGCACCTAGGGCCCCTAGGCCAGGCTGTCTTCCACTTCAGGCCATGTCGCATTGGGACCGGAGTCGGCCAGTGGGACAGCTCTGACTAATCCTAAACTGGGCACTTGGTACAGAGGGACATTTTCGACAATCTGAGTCAGCACCCCAGCTCTGTTTCTGACTTGGCATATGACCCAGAAAAGTCACATTTCCTCTCTGAGCTTCAAAGTGGAGTCACAGTTGTGAAGCTGGGACACAAGAGTCAGCATACAGTGTTGACACGCCAATTCGGTTCAGGGGCTTCCTAGGCACCCGGTACCTGAATGAGGTTGGCTGCTGGCATCCTCCGCTTCTCAAAGTGCTTCTGCCGATGCTGCTCCTGCACCTTCAGGGCAAAGCCAGAGCCGAGGATGCCCTGGGGGAATAGGCATGGTTGGGGGAATGTGGTCAGGCATAACAAAAGGCAGTCTCTGCCCATCTGAGACGCTCTCCATGTGGGACAGGCACTTAGCAGGCTCTGCCCCCAGGACCCCGTCCCCTGGCTGGGCAATCCTAGGCAGAGAGGGACTCACAGCAGGCAAGGCAAAGAAGGAGACGCCTAGTAAGGCGAAGCCGGCAGCCAGGACCCTGCCCAGCCACGTGTGCGGCGTCTTGTCACCATAGCCGATGGTTGTCAGGGTAATCTGGGAACACAAATAGGTTACCCACAGGGCTGGTCACAGTGGCCACCCACATGAGCTTGTTGGGGGCACACAGAAATAAATGCCTGGTGGTGAGGGAAGGGGCCCCCATGGTTGCCCACTAGGGGCTGGTCACAGGGACTTGTCATGGGGATTGGCTAGGGGCACAGACCAATCCCACCCCACCCCACCCCCCCCCAGCCCCATGCTGGGATACAGGCTACAGGGCTTGGCATGTGGGATTAGATGGGGACACAAGCAGGTCAATGGGGTAAATTGGGGAGCTAGCATACAAACTGGTCATATGGAAGGGGGAAGAGGGACAGGCCCGCCCAACTCTGAATCGGAGGCTGGATCGGTGGCCACAAGGGTCAGGGGTGGTCCTAAGGGAAGGGAGGCCCTCGCATACCGTTCCCCACCAAAGCGAGTCGGCATAGGAGGAGAAGTCGGAGTTGGCGTCCTTCTCAGCCAGGTAGACCAGGAAGGAGGCGAAGATCAGCACCAGGAACCCGATGTACCAGGCGGTGATGAGCTCCTGCGGGGGCAGCAACGGGTGAGACCCCCGGTGGGACCGAGGCGGAGGGCGGTGAGGAAGCGGGACGCTGAGCCCACCTGGCAGAGGTGGGGAGGCGGAGGCCCCCAGAACGGCCCAGAGAGGTGTTGGGAAGGGAATAAGAAGTTCCCCACCCTTCGTAGTTCCCAGGCGCCTTTCTCTACTCCTCGCATCAGGGACACCCTGTCCCTCCTTCCCGCCACGGCCAGGTCCTTAAAACAGCAGGGCCCGCCCCGGCCCCGCCCTTGACCCTCCAGGTTCCACGCTCAGACTCCCACCCCCAGACCCATCTAGCCCCGCCCCCAAACCCCACTTCTAGGTTTCGATCTGGCCCCACACCTAGCCTCGCCCCCATCCCACCCTCAGGCTCTCCCAGCTCCCCACTTTGCTGTGCACGTAGACGCTGCAGCCAGAAGTTTCTCAATGAGACCCTGGAGCCCGCCCCTCAGCCCCGCCTCCTAGCCTGTCCAGCCTCCTGGAAGCCCCCTGGCCCGGCGACGGCGCCCCCTGGCCCGGCGCATAGGCGGTGGGTCCGGACCTCCAGGTCCCCACCCCGACGCGCCCCGCCCGGGGCTCCACTCCGGCGCCGCCCCCTGCTCCGCCCGACCGGCCGCGCCCGCCCTCACCTTGCTGTGCGCCATGACCACGGAGCCCAGCAGCTTCCAGGTGCCGCCGCGGCGGTCCATGCGCACCATCCGCAGGATCTGCAGGAAGCGCATGCTGCGCAGCGCGGACGTGGCGAAGATGTTGCCCTGCGTGCCCGCAGCGATGACGGCCACCGAGGCCACGAACACGATGAAGTCTGCAGGGGCGGGGATGGTGCGGTCAGGCCGCCGCCAACAACCCAACCCACCCGCGTCAGAAACCCGCGGTTGGGGATTCCTGAGACAGTGGGGCCATGGGGGTGAGGAGGGAGGGGGTCCCTTGAGTGTGTGCCAGCAGCCAGGGTCCGGGTCAGATATGGGGTCAGGGTGTCAACCCTGGGGCTTGGGGGTCACGGGTCAGGTAAAGGGACAGAGGGGGAACAGGCCTTATTACCTATGACACAGAAGGGTTTCCTGGCAAAGCGGAAGCGGCCCTGCCATCCTCGGTAGCGGCAGCAGCATCCGGCGGACCAGACACGGATGATGTACTCCAGGCCAAACACCACGATCATCACAAATTCCTGTGGGGCCAGGGCCTGAGCTCTCCCCAGTCCCCAGCCCTGACGCAGCCTGGAGTCCCTGGGTTAGGGGACTAGGGTTTCCTCAGCCCACTTCTCCCAGAGGTGCTTACACCTGGGTGAACCGAGGAGGATTCTCGAAGGCAGGTGGCCCCTTCCAAAGAGACTGAAAACCCAAGTCTGTCCTCTCTGTCCCCGTGAGCTGTCGGCGGTTTTCTCCTCACCCCACCCTCCCATGCCTAGTCACCCCAGACTCAAAGCAGACCAAGTGACACAAAGGGTGGCTGTCTGTCAGCTGTCCCCTCCGAGATGTTTCTGTTTGGGGGTGGTGTTAGCAGTTTGGGTCCTAAGAAGGAGTGGGACCTACTCACCTCCTCTTGGCTCATCATAAGCCCTGGCATAGAGGCAGGAGGTCCCCAACACCTGCTATAAAGCAGGAGATGAAACCCAGAGATGGGCAGCCAGCAGCTCGGGAACACAGCACAACAAAGCCCCGCTCTGAGCCATGATGTAAACGGCCTCTCCCATAGGCCTCCCTCAGGCCGGGACTCCAGCACTCACCAAGATGAGGAGACACTCGTTGGCAAGTTCCTGGTGCTCCTGGATAGTGGACAGCACGGACAACACCAGGCAGGTGAACACCAGCAAGAATCTGCAATAGCGGCATGAAGGAAGGGTTAGCCTGCTGGGTGGGCAGGACAGCCAAGGAGCCTCAGCAGGGGGCTGTGGAGTCAGAGGAGGAGGGAAGCATTGTTTGAGAAGAGGTATCTGCAGAGCAGAAAGGAGATTTGGAATCAGGGTTCCCTGGAATCGTGGCTTATGCTGAACACCAAAGGGAGAAGCCCCCAGGCACCAGGCTACTGAGTCACAGGCCCCTTGATGCAGGCTGCAGTTCAGAGAAGTGGTCACTCCGCTTCGAGGGGCAGGTTGATCTGGACTGGCCCAGGGTCCCACAGTCAGGAACACTTCCAGGCTAAGCCATTCACAACCTCAGCCCCTGGCTCCGAGGTTGTCTTGAGAGAAGTGCTCCAGAGATTCAGGGAGGGGAAAGGGAAGGTCAGCAGCTGAAGGAGGGAGGGACCCCCATTCCCTAGGACACCTGAAGTGGCAGAAGCATGGCTTCATCTGCAGAATGGAGTCAGCTGCCTCTACCTTTGTGGACACTTAAGAAATTCAATAATGAAAGCAAAGGGGACTAGGGAGAACAGGTAGAGAGAGGAGAATAGAGTGGAGGGGGGGGAGAGGGTGTGAAAAAGGGAATCAGGCATCAAGGAGCTATGAGATGGAGGCCTGGAAGTCCCCTGAAGGACGCGGGAAGTGACTGAGTGGCCCAGAACCAGATGTTTAGACAAGGAAGGAACCTTAGAACCCAACTCGCCCACCAGTCCCTCAGCCCGTTTCACACATAAGGGAACTGAAGCCCAGAGAACGAACGGCATTGCCAAAGGTCGCTCTGCGTGTCCAGGATGAGGTTAGAACCAGGTTCCTAAGGTTCCAGTGAATGGGTAGAAGGGAAAGAGCATGAGGACTGAAGCTGTGCCCCCAGAGGATGTGAGTGCGTGAGGGAGGCAGGATGAGGGGCAGAGCTGCAGGGGCAGCAACAGGGAACGCTGGACTCCTGGAAGCTCTCCTTTTGGGGATGGTGGGGGGAGTGGGGGTGGGGGAGGAGGGAGTGGTTACAGGACATGTGCCCTGGAAGAGACACCTGAGGGAATGGACTTCTCTGGAAACACATTCCTTGTGTATTGACCCACACAGCCTCTCCCAAATGTTCCCAGACTCTCCCCACCTGGGTCTGCTGATGCTGCATTCTGCCTAAAATACCTCACCATGGTAGCCAGCTGAGACTGCTCCCTTCCCCCACACAACTCTCCCTGCTCCGAGGAGCCTGCTGGATGCCCCCTCCCAATGCTGGTCTCCCTGTATGTGGCCTGAATCACTTTTAACATAGCTTTGTGTTCATGGTGACAGGGGCATGGGCTGGGAGTCAGAGAGACCTGGGTTCGAATTCCAGTCCTGCCATGTGTGTGGCCCTGGGAAAGTCACCCACCTTCCCAAAACAGTCTCCTCATCTGTGAAGCAGGGACTGACAGGACAAAACATGGAAAGAGTATGGCTACACCCTGACCCACTTACACCTCCTTGGACAGGGGCTCCCAGCCTGCTTGGAGGGCAGGTATAGGGCTGCGTCCCAGCTCATGCCCCTGGGTGGAGGAGGTAGGTGGCAGATGGCAATAAAGAGTTTTGAATGAATGAAGGAGGAGGAGGCCTCCTTGGCCAGTTCCAGACAAAAGCTAAGTCAGCGAAGACGTAAGGACGTGCTCTCCCGCACCAGCTCCTCCTGTTCAATAATTAACCACAGAAAACGCAGCGGCCACATCCACTGGAAAGAGAGACTGTCTCTGACAAGGGCTCAAGGACGGAGGGTCCTCCCTGAGGTCTTCTCATTCAGCCCCCTCCTCTGAGAAGGGCTGCAGCCAAATCTTGATGGGCCTTTACCTCAATGCTGGACAGTAATCCTTCAGTTTCATTGCTCAGCCACACTAGGTGCTGCCTACTGGGTGTTTCAAAAACATATTTTTTTTCTCAACATTTTTCTTTCGATGCCAATAGGTACACATCTATAAAAGTCCACTTCACAATAGGTTAATTTTAAAAAGTAGCTTATAAAACCTTAAGTACAGTGTGATCAAAATGTTTAACATGCAGTTGTCTTTTTTATATACTGTACTAGAGGCCCGGTGCATGAATTCGTGTACAGATGGGGTCCAGCTGGCCTGTCCCGATTGGAGTCAATTGGGGCTGGGCCGGCAGGGGGCAGAGGGGCTGTGGGAGGTCGGGTGGCCCCACCCCTGATTGGGGGAGGGGGGGTGATCACAGCCACAGTGTGTGTCAAAGCAACGGGTCGTTCCAGTCGTTCCAGTCATTCCAGGGTTCTGATTGCTTGGCTTTTATATATATAGATACCAAGAGTCAGTAGGAGTTACCTCTGGGTGGCAAAGTTAAGAGTGACTTGGTTTTCATTTTGCTTTTTGCTTCTCTGCATTTTCTAATATTTTTTAGAATAAACATGGGTATTCTCTTGCCTCTGTAACTTCTCTGCTGAGCCCACTTCTTCTACAACTCACTTCTACCTCCATGACTCTCTTTTTTTATATATATAAATTTTATTGATTTTTTACAGAGAGAAAGGGGGAGGTATAGAGAGTTAGAAACATCGATGAGAGAGAAACATTGATCAGCTGCCTCCTGCACACCTTCTACTGGGGATGTGCCTGCAACCAAGGTACATGCCCTTGACCGGAATCGAACCCGGGACCTTTCAGTCCACAGGCCAATGCTCTATCCACCGAGCCAAATTGGTTAGGGCTCCATGACTTTCTAAATAAACTTTCTCTTATGGTTTGAGTCTTGGCTCTGAATTATTTCTTAGCCAGAACTCAAGTACTGAGGTCCAGTCTGACTCCATCAGTTCAACACCTGGTGCCATTTCACTACCAACACATGCACATGGGGAATTCACATAAGCATGAAAATTCCAAAGACATAAAACAAAATGAGGCATAAATGTCACTCAGCACTGAGGAGGGAGAAGTAACCCATAGGGAGACGAAAAGAGTTGTTGTTTAATACATTGAGCCGTCTTGAAACAATAGGTCACAAAAAGGACTTTGACCAAAGGGTCTTGCTAGGTTCTTCCCTGTCTAATATTTTAGGTATTAAAATACAGTCGTTCATCTATGATGATGGCTCCCCTCCTGGAGCAAGGCCATTGTCTAAATTCCTTTCAGGCAATAAGGTCAAAAGGTTCTTCTTGAGCCTTCTGGGCTTTTAATGTTTTTAGCTTGAGAGAACCTGCATGCTAGCATAGCACATCTTGGGGTGACTCATCTGTACCCTTACACTTATAATGTAAACCACTTTATCAAGTTTTGAATTAATGTGAATTCAAAAACTGACACAGTGTTCTAGCTGTTAAATATTAAAATTGTGGGCCCAGAGAAGAAACATTTGTTTGATGTAAACCCTGAGAAGGAATTTATCTGCTGAGATGGACTTCCCACGGTCAATGGAAGGCCAAAATTTTATAAGAGCCTGGCAGGGATTTGCTGACAGGGGCTCCTAGGAAGGAAGGAAGGAAGGAAGGAAGGAAGGAAGGAAGGAAGGAAGGAAGGAAGGAAGGAAGGAAGGAAGGAAGGAAGGAAGGAAGGAAGGGAGATGGGTAATCACAATCTAATATAAAATGTAAAACCAATTTCCTTAAAAATACAAATGCGGGAAAACCCACTGTGAATCCTGCTCCCAGCCCCTTACACAATAGCCTTTGCCATCAAGCAGGTGTGAGGGGGTGGCAGCCTCTCCCCAGAGTCCAGCTCACATAGAGTCCTCCTCAACATGTCTCCATGGATGTCGAATGGCCTCTCAAACCAAATGTGTCCAAAAACACACTCAATTTGCCTTCAAACCTTGCTCCTCTCCAGTCTCCCCATTTCAATAAAGGCACCACCCAGGGGCTCGAGCTGCAGATCTGAGTTAAGCCTTGATTCTCCTTTTTCTCACCCTCCACATCCTGTCCTTTAGGAATTTCTATGGGTTCTACCTTCAGAATATATTCCTGTAGAGGCCACGGCTCAGCACCGCCACCGCTCCTGGCCCCTCACTGGTCTCCCTGCCTCCACGCTGGCCCTATTGTCACCACTCTCTTCCAAGCAGCCAGAGAGATCTTCCTGGGATACAAAGCCAGAAGCCATCATTCTCCTCAAAACTCTCCACTGACCTCCCATGGCACTTCAAGGGCGAAGTCCAACTCCTCAGCATGTCCAGCAAGGCCCTCTGAGATCCGGCCTGCACCCCCACTTCTTCAATTTGATCTCCCCTTTCCACCCTGGGTCACTGGGCTCCAGCATTCTGCCGTCCTTGCCTTCCGGGAACACACGGAACGTACTTCCACCTCCAGGCTTTGCACTTACTTAGCTATTTTCTCTGCCTATTTATTGCTCCCTTACTCATCCAGCTCTCTGTTCAAACATCACTTCCTTGGAGTCCCCAACCACCCCCTCTCCAAAATAGCAATCCATCTGCACTCTCTCTCCCTTCTCCCTGCTTTATTTATGTTTCATAGCAGTGTTGAAAGACGGAGTAAATGAATAGCAGAATATCACGTTAAACAAACATCAAGACATCATGTCACCAAAGCCCCCAGTTTGTACCCACTGAAGAGGTACCCAAAGCTTGTAGCACATCCATCTCTGACCTGTCAGTCTCCCCAGCATCTTCATGAGAAGGGAAGAGAACACAGGCCTCTGACCAGCTCCACTTGATACATGCTGTTTAAAAAGCCCCTCCTGGCTGGTTTGGCTCAGTGGATAGAGCCTGTGGACTGAAGGATTCTGGGTTCAATTCCAGTCAGGGGCACATGCCTGGGTTGCAGGCTCAATCCCAAGTAGTGGCGTGCAGAAGGCAGCTAATCAATGATTCTCTCTTATCATTGATGTTCCTGTCTCTCTCCCTCCCTCTCCCTTCCTCTCTGAAATACATAAAAATATTAAAAATCAATAAATAAAACATAAATAAATAATAAATAAATAAAAAGCCCCTGAACTTCACCTCCCTCTGCCTTTATGCACTGGGTGGGAGTTTCCTCAACCTAGGTGCTCCACACAGCCAAACACATGCATTTGGCCTGGGAGAGCACATCCTGTGTTCCAGGCGCCTGCATAACTGTTCCTGTCTTCCGGATGAGGGAACGGGGCCCAGGAAGGGACACACTTGCTCAAGATCACGTAGTGAATAAGTGACCACGCTGGGGCTAGAAGCCCAGCTCAGGCTGACCTCCAAGCTGCCTTGGCCTTCTTGAGGGGGTGCTCACACAGACACCCACTCTGTGGACAGCAGAAGAGAGATCAATGTCTGGAGCTTAGGGAGGGAGAGACGAGGCAAGGAGCCCAGAGCTGGGGTGCGACTGTGTCTGCTAGAACCAGAGTGTGACTTCACTCATGCAACAAGTAAGGTCTGTAAGGACGTCTCTGGCCCCATTTGGGCCTCAGTTTCTCCATCTATCCAGGTGTAGATGGCACACAGGAGCTGGCTGGCATGGGCCTCTATAACCACCCCTGCAGAGAGGCCAGACTGGCAGCCACTTTCTGGAGCACCTTTGCTCATCATGTCTGGCAATATGGAGCCCTTGCCCAGCCCAGGAGGCAGAGCTGGGACAGGTGGGCGCTGCCGGGCTGACTCCCCCTGGCTGGGGCTTACAGTGAGGCTGACCACAGCCCCTCCTTCCTACCCCAAACCCCCCCATTCTGCAACTATCCAGTCATTCAAGATGGCAGCAAGGAACAGGCAAATGGTTTGCTTAGGACTGTTGTTCTCAAACTACAGCAGGTGTCAGAATCACCTGGAGGGCTTGTTAAAATGCTGATGTGTGCGCCCCACTCCTGGAGTGTCTGCTTCAGTAAGTGTGAAGTGGGGCCTGAGAATCTGCTTTGCTACAAGTTCCCTGGTGAAGCTAATGTTGCTCCTCTGGGGCCACACTTTGAAAATCATTCACTTGGCTAATGGGAGTGGTTATGGCTGACCAGTTATTAGCTACCTCAAGGCTTTTTAAACAACTGTATTCATTGCCTTATCTGCCCTCTTCCCCCAACACTCCCAGCCTAGCTCAAATCATTGCCCAGAAGCAGCCACAGAGCAGGGGAATGAGGAAGCCGTTCTGGGGAGGCGGGTATCATGCCAACACTGACTTTTCCCCCGATTCCTCTGTGACCCTATAACTGCTCCTGCTGGCCCAGGGTTCCTGTTGGCCAGGCCCTCTGCATGCATAGTCTCCATCACTCCTCACCATTCCATGAGAGCAGTCCTGTAACCACCCAAGGCGGACCCACGCGGACCTGGAGGCTCAGAATGGTGTGCTATGATGATTGCACAACTCTATGAATAGACTAAAACCATTGACTTCTACACCTTAAAAGGGGGGTTATGGAAGGTTATTTCAAAGAAAAAAAGGCAGGAAGAAAGTTATATTAGGTTGTCCAAAGTTATCAGCTGGGACCTGAACCAAAGTCCACCAGGACCACCAGCCATACTACCTCTCTGGGCCTCAGTTCCCTGTCTGCAACATGCAGTGGGCGATGTCAGCCTTATGACTCTCTAGCAATGGGGGAGAAGGAGAAGGTCAGCCCTGAGCTCAGTTCCAGATTCTCTGAGATGTTCCCTGAAGAAACAGATGCCTGGAGGCTAGACACCTGGGGATATGGTGTGTGTGTGTGTGTGTGTGTGCGCGCGCGCGTGTGTGTGTGTGTGTGTGTGTGTGGTGGAGGGTGTTGGAGGGGCAACAGGAGAAAAAAGGTTATCGCCTAGCCTCTCAGAGCCACATTCACTTAAGAAACATTAATTATTATCTATGCACGGCCAGGTTTATCGTGAAGCTAGAAATGAATAATCCAGGCCCCTCAAAAATTAACCAAGCCTCACACAGCAGTGACTTGGTGGACAAGGTGATGACAGTGTGCCCAGGGGGTGGGGGGAGCCCAAGGCAGCTTTAGCAGAGACAAAGTGGGGGGATCAGTGAAGACTTGTTGGAGGAGGTAACAAGTTCAGGAGTCAGGTTGTCCCAAGAGGAGGAAGCAGTGCAAGCCCAGGGCAGCCAGTAGCCAGCAGTTCTGGATGGTGATGATCCCAAATAAAGGGTCTCTGGGGAAACCAGACAGGGCCAGACCCAGTGGCCTTGAGTGGTCCCCTTAGGCATTCTGAACATGATCCTGAAGGCAATGGGGAGCCATTGAAGAGTTTTAAGAGAGAGAATGGCAAGGTCTGACTTGTGTTTCGGGTCTACCGCTCAAGGGCAGTGTGGAGTGTGGATTTGAGGGAAGGCAAGTAGAAGGCTCTACAATAATTCAGATTTTACAGAAGTGATGGTGGAGCACTAAAGAGAAGTGGGTGTGGAGGAAGTTTTAGGAGGCGGAACTTTTTGGTGATAAACTGGGAGAAGGACTCATATGTGAGGGGGCACCAGGATGATGAAGACACCATGGGCGAACTATGATGGGAGACTCCAGTGGAGGAGCACATAGGGGTGGCGAGTTCCACTGCGGATATGCTGAGATGGAGAGGACCATGGGACACCAGGCAAACACTCGGGAGGACTGAAGAGAGAGACCTGAGCCGGAAATGCAGACTTGGGGGACATCAGAGTAGAGGTGATAACTGAGGCCATGGGAGCAGCTGAGACAGTCCAGGGAGCATGTGGCGAAGTAGAGGAGGACCCAGTGGGACTCCAGATGGGAGGAGAGACCTTCCCCTCAGACTGGGAAGACACCGCCAACAAGATGGGAGGGAAGCAAAAGAAATGGGAGGAGGGGAGCTTTGGGGGAAAATAGAGGAACAACTGTAATAATTTGAACAATAAAGATAAATAAATTTAAAAAAGAGAGAGAGAGAGAGAGATGCCAGGCCAAGAGAAGAAAGTGTTTCAAGGAGCAGGGAATGGACGACAGTGTCAAATGCTGCCAAGAGATCAAGTGAGATAAGCCTGGAAAACGTTTCCTGAAGTTGGTCACTGGGTACCTGGGCAAGGGCAGCCTCGGAGGAGGAAAGGATCGGAGCCGGGGTGGGAAAGGGAAAGGGCAGTGAGGACGTGGAGACAGAGAGTGCAGGTATAACTATTTTAAGAAGTTTGACGCAAAGAGTAGCGGCTGAGATCGGTGAGCTGCAGAAGGATACAGAGCACAGGGAATTTTTTTTTTTTTTAACATGAGAGAGGCAGATGGAAGGCAAGAGGGAGAAATTGAGAGGTGGGAAGAGAGGGATGTCAGTAGATGTTGTCCCCAGGGCAATAGAGAGGAAGGGCTAGTGCTGAGCAGAAAGGACCTAGCCAGCTTTCCTGGGGCAGGAGGGAAGGGGGAGAGACTAGATGGGAGAGGAGGGTGGAGGACAGGGGATGCTCAGAGAGCTCCCACGGGGATTCCATTTTCTCTCTGAAGAAGAGGTCAGGTCTGCTTGTCAGCAGTGCAGAGCAGGGCGGGTGGGAGGGTCTGAAGAGGTTCGAGTCAGTCTGTGTCAAGGATGGAAGGGGAACCGACCAGGCCCTGGAGAGGGGTCCCTTGGGAACACAGGACCATTATCCCCAACAGTGAAGAGGGAGGAAAGATGTAGAATAACGCAGGTGCTCCTCACATGCATTTATTGGTTTTGTTTGGTTAGAGGATTTGGGGTTTTGTTTTTAAGCCTTGATGATCTTGAGGGGGAAGCAGACTGTGTAGGATGAGGGGACCCCCTCCCCAAAAAAATAGGCTAAAGTGAATGCAGAACCAGACCTTGCTCCTTCCTTCCTCCTGGGCTTCCTTCCATCCTCACTGCCCTCCAGTGTCCCTCCTCCCAGACAGCCCTGCCCACGTCTGCCACCTGCTTGGCCACAAGCTGGCACCCTCATCTGGCCTTGGGAGTAGGTGGTCCCTTCCTCAGCTCCCAGATCAGGAGTCCAGAGGCAAGGTGCTGTCTTCCCTCCTGGGGACAGATGGGTCAAATCCCATCCATTCAGGCAAGTTCCTGGAGGGCAGAGGCCATGTCCTCACCACCTTCGGGTGGAAAGGGCTTCCTAAGCCCCAGAACAGAGCTGATACAACAGAAGGGACTTCAGCTAGATCTGAGAGGTACTTCCTGATGGGTGCAGGGGGCTCGGGCTCCTCTGGGAAGAACAGGCTTTATTTTCTCTCGCAGGGGACCAAGGGGAGGGGCAGTCAGCCAGGCCTCAGAGCAAGGCTCTTTCCAAGAATCCTCAGGGGCTGGGACCAGAAGTTTCCCCTGATCCAGCGATTCTAAATATGGCCAAGGGAGCAAAAGCATGTGACCCAGGGCCCCACACCAGGGCTGCTATGCAGCCATAGCTTCTCTGGGCCAGGGGCTGGCGTGCGGGCTCAGGGTCAGGGATGAGGTCTCTGTGGAGCCTCAGTTTCCCTGGCTGAAACATGAAGGTGAGGAACAACTCAATGAGGGATGAAGTCCCTTCAGCCTTATGACCCTCCCGCTGTGGGGTGGAGGGGAGAGGACTGTCCCTCAGCTCAGTTCCAGATTCTTTGAGGATGTCCCTGGGGGGACAGCAGCTGCCAGCACATAGTACAAACTATGAAAAAAATGGCCCTCTTGGAGGACCAACTAGAAAAAGACATTCTCTTTCGCCTGAAAAATTATACAAAGTTGACTCCTCTAGATGGCCCCATTCGAAACAGGCGGCCCTTCCTCTGGGCTGACCCAGCCCTGGGCACAGTCTCGATTTTAGCACCACTGGCATCCTCTTGGCCAGGCCCCTTGGGAGGTCCAGGATGCCCGAGGACCAGGGCGGGCGGCCCTGACAGCCACCACAGCCCTGGAAAGGCCAACTTTCATGTGGTCCCACATGGCTCGCACTCCTCTCCTGCTGCCACTGGCTCATCTAGAACTGGACACTGGCCCAAGAAAGGTGTCCCCTCAGTCGGGCTCAGCAAATCGTATCGCCTTTTTGAGAACCACAGAGGAAAGCTGGCAGGGGTGCAGAGAAGTGGAGCGGAGACCAATGCTGCAGAACCATCAGCTCTTCTCCACTCCAGGAAGCCCACATGCGCTCCTGCCGTGATGCCCCGAAAGCCAGACAGCCTCGCCGCCGCATGCCGACTTTCCTCGGGTGTGGATGGTCTCGGTCCCACGAAGGTGTGGAAGGCAGTGTCTTCTGGAGCAGGTGTTTAATGAGTCAGAGCCGAGTCCTTGCTCACCTGGACCTGCTCCAACCCCTCCTACTTGTTCTCACCGCTTCCCTCTGCCATGCCAGCTAGACTCCCCGGTGTATCAGGTAAGTGGGCTGAGCAACACATCAACAGGAGCCTAGGGTGGGGACAAGGGGGAGCAAGGGCCACCCACCTGCTCAGGGCTGGTCAGACAGTGCTGTCTCCTCAAATAAACGGAGCGTGGGAAACCCAAGAAGGAGGTCAGCAAAGTAAGAGTGAACTAAGGGGCGGAATACGGGCAGCCTGGGTTTTAGAAACTTAAACACAATGGCCAATGGGAACCGCCCCCCAGTTCCACCTGACCAGCTTCAGATGGATTTGGGTGACTCAGTTTGACGTGCTGAGCTGGGCATAAGATTTCATTTGGACTAAGTAAGAGCTTAGCTGGGGTTTTTTGTTTTGTTTTGTTTTGTTTTTTTAGGTGAAATCCACTGAATTGCCACCTCACTCTCTACCACTCGGGCCCAACCTGGCACTTGGGACTCTGTTGTCATAGCTCTGTTCCCTTTCCCCACCCTTGCTCATGCCCCCCCTCCTCCAGCCTGGGTGAGTTAGGTGGGTGGGAGCCCCCACCTCAGGCTCCCTAATCTCCCATCCGCATCTCCATGCTCTCCTCCATTATGGCATTTACCTCAGAGCAGCCAAAGCTCTGAGTACCTGCCTCCTCCTGCAGACCAAGAGCTGGTTGAGGTCCTGTCCTTTTCACCTTGAATGCCCTGCTGGGCACTACCCACCTCCCCGATGGGCATTGCCCTGCTGGCCACTTCTGACTCCACACCTCAGCCTTCCCAGTGGCAGGCAGGATTATGAGGGAACTCAGGTGGGCAGTAACTTCAGGAACCACACAGCTCAGAGCCACTCATTCATTCATTCTGTAAGTATTGAATGAATGAATGAATGAATGAGAGCTCACCATGGGCTAGGCACAAAGACAGACACTGTCCCTGCCTTCATGAAACGTAACATCTCATGGGGGAAGAGAGCTATTCCGCAAATAAAGGGTAAAATGCGAACAAAAGGGGCTATGCAATAAACCTCACAAGCTGGGGGGGTGGGGCGAGAGCACTTGACAGGCCCAACAAGCTCAGTGACCAAAAGTAGCCACACAGGATGTTCTGATGATGAATTCCTAACTGGGCGGGTCACAGCAGGTGTTCCTGTCCCAGGCCTGTAGTTGCCTTCGCAAAGGTCAGTCTTTACCTTACGTGAGCTTCGTTTGCTGTTCTTACGCATCTAGGATAACACACCTTTAAAAAGTCAGAGTACTTTTCTCCTCCTCAAAGGCACAAGCGATTTCCCCCGTTTGCTTTGTCCCGCCTCCCTTATTTCCCACCAATGAATTTAATGCGCCTTCCTGGCGTCTTCGCCTTTGATTCTAATGTAAAAAAACAAGCTGCGAAACTGTTGTTCTCCCGGGCGTTTGGGACCTTGCTCCCTGGCACAGGTCATCCGTTTGGATCAAATAAACTAATAACATTCTCTGTGGGTTTGGACGTTTCTTACATCGACAAAATGTCAGATGATGATGGAGACAATGAAGTGGGAAGAAGGGGTGAGGAACGCTGGTGTGGGAGTCAGGGGAGGTCACTGCACAGAGAGTGGTCAGGGAAAACAGGTTGGAGAAGGCGACATTTGAGCAGAGAGCTGAAGGAAACGAGGGTGTGAGCCATGTGGGTATCTGGGAGAAGAGGGATAAGCAAGTAGAAGAGACCTGAGCCAGGGTGTGCCTGGAGTGTTCCAGAACCATCGTGCTGTGGAGAGAGTAAGCAAGGGGCGAGGGGGAGGCTCTGAGGGTGGAGAGGCAGTGGAGGTGTGAAGCAGCTCATCCACCGGCTGTTGTGAGGATTTGGGCGTTTACTCCAAGTGACATGGGGAGTTGTGTGCAGGGGGAAACATGATCTGACTTATGTTTGCAAAAGATCACACAGGCTGTTGAGTGGGGCGGGGAGGGGTTAGGGGAGGGGGCAATGATTTGGTCAGGAAGCTAACAGTATAAATCAAGTAAGAGATGGTGGTGATGTGTACAAGGGGAAATAGAGGTGGCAAGAGGTGATCAAATACTAACTATACTTTAGCACGGAAAGGTCCCTTAGAGCCAGTCAACCACCTTGTTTACTGTCTAGATGGGACACTGAGCTCCAAAGAGGGATATGACCTACCGGTGATCATACAGTAGATCAGAGACAGAGCTGGGCCTGGGCCCAGATTCCCATGGTAATTTCTTTTGACTTTTTCCCTCTTTCTGTAGAAGGACCCAGGCACCTGGCCCTCATCCCCACCTCAGAAATTCCCTCCTCTTGCTGCCCTCCCTGCTGCATGTGACAGGATGGCACTGGGTTCAAGGATTGGCCAGGCCTCCAGCTACTGGAGCCTGGCAGGGGTCGGGGTCACCTCTAAGGAACCTTCTATGCTCTGAATCAGCAGAACCTGTGCAATGTGGGGAGGGTGGAGGGAGGGAAGAGTCCAAAACAGGGAAAGAGCTTAGTCCCCACCTTGGTTCTCGGCACTCCAGGATCAGAGAGGGCACACCGGGAGCTGACAAGGTGGAACAGGATCTGCAGGGGGGGCTGGGCACCCAGGAGAGTGCAGGCCCTAAGACAGCTCAGCCTGGGCGTCCTGCAGACTCAGCCATTGAGGATCCCCCCCCCCCCAGTGGGAGGTTTAGGGGGCATGATGGGAAACGGGCATTTCAACGCCTTTGCTGCTAATAAGCATGGCAGCAAGCAATTCACAGGCCACAGGCCACACCTGGGGCCGTTGGTTAGAGCTGTCCTGAGAGCCTTGCTACCCCAAGTCCAGAACCAGCTAGATTGAATCCAGCAAGGCTGACTCCAATGTACTCTTTCAGCTGGGAAAGGCTTGCTGTGTGATCTTGGGCCAGGAGAGCAACTTCTCTGGGCCTGTGTCACAGCCTAGGTGGAAAGGTGGTTAAGAGGGTCTGAGGTTGGAAGCTGGAAGCACATCTGCAGACCCTCTCCATTTCTTTGGCCTGTAACGGGAGAGGCTGCCCAGTCTGCGGCTGATTCAGAGTCCTCTAAAAGGCAGCAGCCTGTCCGGCGGCTCTGGAAGAGGTGTCAGAGTTGGCGACAGCAGCAGGGGAGGCACAGGATGTGGGCAGAGCCAGGACACTGCATCAATGGGCTCTCTAGCCTGACTCTGTCACCACTCAGCTGAGGGGCTGGGAAACTGCAGTTAATTCCTCAGCTAAGGAAGGAATGAGAAAGGAGGGCCTTATTTTTCGCTGTTCCCTCTGGGACTGGTGATTTCAGCTTCCCAAATGGGAAGATGCCCTGGGCAGACCAGGAGGGTCTTTCACGTTTCATTTGCATGGTGTGCTCCTTGTGTGCCTGCAAAGAGCCCTTCTACCTCCAAAACGCCCCTGTAACTGATTATATAAATGATAGCAAGGAGGAGTCAGGGTAGACCAAGGCAGAACTTCCAATAGCTCATTAACCACAGAAAGGGTGCTGGGGGTCAGGGGAAGCGGACCAACTGCACCTCTGGCCCTGATGCCCCCACCTCTTCTGAGAAAGACAGATCCCTACACGTTTCAGAACCAAAAGAACTGGCTTGAATTCAGCTCTGACCCTGACCCCTGCCAGGCTCAAGATTTCAGCCTAGGCTGTGAACTGTCCCTCCTTGGGACTCCGTTTCTCTGTCTGTCGAGGGTGCAGACGGTCCCTGGTGCGGCCGTCTGCAGGCAGGGGCCTGGCCCGGAAGAACTCCCGCGCGGAGGGGTTGGAGAAAGCTTGGGTTCACTTGGGGACGCCGAGGAGGCTGGCACCAGGCGGGGCTCCTCGGGAGAGGGAGGGGATCCTGGCGGGGAGGCTCCTGGGGACGCCTCGCCCGGCAGGGCCCTTGTCTCCCGCAGAGGCGCCGCGGTCTGCGCCCCGGACTGCGCCCCGCGTCCGCCGGGCTAGCCCCAGGTGGCGGCGCGGGGAGGGGCACGCCGGGGGCGGGACACCGTGGCGGGCGGGGCTCCGGGCCTGGGAAGGGCGGAGATTCGGCGACACCGGGCACCGCACGCTGGAGGGGCGGGCGGCGCTGCGGCTCCGATTACCTCCCCGCGGCCTCCCCGGCCCGCCGGCTTCTTTTTCCGTTTCCAAATTAACAATTGAAAACGCGGCGGCCTGAAAGGCGAGCAGCGGGCCAAGCGGAAAGTGTGAAGGTGCCGCCGCGTCCCGAGGACGGGGGCGGCGAAGGGGGCGCAACGCCCTTCTGCCCAGGGCTCGTCCACCCACCCACCCACCCTGCCACCCACGCTGGGTGCAGGACGGAGTGCCCCCCCCTACCCCCGGGCTCAGGGGCGACAGGGCTCTAAGTCGGGTCCTGGCCTGATGCGGCCCCCGGTACTGCCCTGGCCAGTGTCGCAGCACCCAGTGCCCAGGTTCAGGGTGGTGCCAGCCCCCGAAGGAGGTCTGGGAGGCACTGAGGCTGGATTACCACTCTGGAGGCTGAATGCCCAGGAGGGGCAGGTGCCAGGCAGCACCCTCACAGCCCCGTCCTTAAGGGCGCCCAGAGTCGGGTAGGTGCGCGTGTCATTTCACCTTACTGAGCCAGTCATCGCACCCCAAGCCAGTCACTTTACCTCACTGAGACTCAATTTCCTCGGCTGGAAAGCGGGGAGGGAAGGTAATTGGCCGTAATGAGCTGCTTGTGAGGAATAAATTAAATGAGAAGATGCACGCGGCTGACCCACGGTGGACGCAATAGGCAGCTGCTAGTATTATCTTATGCTGATAATGATGCTGCTGCTACCGCGTCCCTGACATCTCCACGCACAGTCAGAGGAGCTGTCCACCAGTGGCAATACTGGAGCTGACTGCCTTTCCCTCCCTCACTTCCTCAGGGACCCCCAAAGCCGCGCTTGGCAGAGAAACTGAGGCCAGGAAGGTAAGGAAGCGGCTCCAAGTCACATGTGAGTGAGAAGAACTAGGGCCTGAGCCTAGACCTCTTCCTATGGAGACAGGTGGTCCCTGGGATTGAGGCCCTGGGCCTTGGACCCCTGTCCTTAGTACCCTGGGAGATGAGCACTAATGCCAGGGCAGCTGGAACAAATGAGTGCGTAACAGAGGGCGTCTCCACCCTCAGGCATCCCGCATGGGAAACGGGCATATCAATGCCTTTGCTACTAATAAGCAAAGCAGCATGCAAATTCACAGGCCACACCTGGGGCCATTGGTTAGCGCTGCCTTTCCTCATGGATCAGAAAGTCAGAGGGTGGATACGGCCCGGCCTGGGCCCCCCAGAATGTAAGTTCCTTGAACGCAGACACTTCACCTCTCTTCGCCACTATCTCTCCCACACCTGGAATAGGGCTTGGTGCACTGCAGGTTCTCAATATTTGGTGAGTGAATGAATGAATAAGTGAATGAGCAGATTCCCTTTGATACAGCTGTGGTCTCTCACCCCACCACCTACGTGATATAGACTGCTTTGCTGGGGTGGGGTGCCCCTTTCCCCAGCCTTGGAGACCCAGACAATGGAATGATGAGAGGAGACAAGGACCAAGACAGAGCAAGGGAGAAAGAGGTAGAAGGTGTTCTAGAAAGCAGAGTCGAGATCACCTCTTTCTTCCTAGACCTTTAGTTCCCACTCCTGTCCAGCCATGGACTCACTCCATTTCCCCTTCCTTCAGCCAACTCTTCACCGACCACCAGATTCCAGATCCACCCCCGTCCGCACCTCCAGTCCATTTACCTTGCAGTCAGAGTGCCTCTCTCCTCGTTACAATCCCACAGTGGCTCCTTGCTGTTTACAGCCTAAAACCCAAGCTCCTCAGCTCAGCATGAGGTATACCCACACTAAGCCTCAGTCACACTGCATCCCTCCATACCGTGTGCATTTCCACCTGGCGACTCTCATGTTCTCTTCTCTCCTTGGACAGCCCCCCTCCTGCCTGGACCCTGCCCCAATCTCTGATCTGCTTTGGAGAGAAGTATGCTCTTAGTCTGGTTGAGATTCCTGGCCCTCTCTGGGCACCCCGGGCCCTCCTTATGCTGGGGCTGTTTCTAATTCTACCACCCACCACCATCTCATTGGGATCCATCCACCAAGGGCAAGGCCAACTCTGAACCCCTCCCATCCCCCGGGCTGGCCTGGTAGATATTCAGACAGTATCTGGGAGGGAACAGAAAGACCTAGGTTGTGAGGGCCTTGAGCACTAGTGAGTTGGGTTTCTCCCACTGTCCTGTGAACCCCAAAGTTTCCCAGAGTTCTGAGAAAGGGCATCTTGCTTAGGATTGCTACAGAGGTGGGTGGGTGAAGGGAGGGCTAATGTAAGCCCACCTCAAACACTGGCAAAGCTGGGAAAGAATACTAATGGAGACCCATCCTATATAAGAAAGAGATAATATGGAAATTGACTGTCACGCCCTCACACAGATGTCTGCCCCCATGTGGTCACAAGATGGCCACCACAAGATGGCTGGCAGTGGAGGGCAGTTGGGGTGACCAGGCCAGCAGGGTAGGGCAGTTGTGGGCAAACAGGCTGGCAGGGAGGGCAGTTGGGGGTGAGATCAGGCTGGTAGGG